>PVLA01005417.1:0-147166 GCA_004027455.1 Hydrochoerus hydrochaeris | reverse complement strand
AACCTGCATAAATACATGGAAATTAAATAACAGCCTTTTGAACAAACAGTGGGCTACAGATGAAATTAAAGAAGAAATAAAATAATACCTACAATTCAATGAAAATATAGAAACAACATGCTGTAATCTGTGGGATGTAGTGAAAGCAGTCTTAAGAGGGAAATATATAGCAATAAATTGTCATATCAAGAAAACAGAACGAGCACAAATAAACAACCTAATGCTCCATCTCAAGCTTCTAGGAAAAGAAGAGCAAGCTAAACCCAAAGCTCATAGAAGAGAGGAAATGGTAAAGATTAGAGAAGAAATCAATGCAATTGAAACTAAAAAAGCAATACAAAGAATTAATGAATCAAAAAGCTGGGTTTTTTGAGAGAATAAACAAAACTGACAAACCCCAAGCTAACCTTATCAAGAGAAAGAAAGAAAAAACCCAAATTCATGCAATAAGAACTGAAAGGGGAGAAATTACTACAGATCCCATGGAAATCCCATGAATACCTACTTTGAAAATCTCTACTCACATAGAGTGGAAAACACAGAGGAAATGGACAGATTTCTAGAAACATATGAATTACCAAAGCTCAACCAAGAAGATATAGCAATTTTGAACAACACAATATCAGCTATTGAAATTGAATATGTAATTAAAAACTTGCCAACAAAGAAAAGCCCAGGTCCTGATGGATTCACAGCTGACTTCTACAAGAAATTTAGAGAAGATTTGATGCCAGTACTCCTTAAACTCTTCAATGAAATTGAGAAAAAAGCAATCCTCCCTAAATCATTCCTGGAGGCAAATATTACTCTGACACCAAAACCAGAGAAAGATCCAACCAAAAAAGAGAACTATAGGCCAATCTCACTAATGAACATTGATGCAAAGATTCTCAACAAAATACTGGCAAATAGAATGCAGCAGATCATCAAGAAGATTATACATCATGACCAAGTTGTATTCATTCCAGGAAAGCAGGGATGGTTTAACATACATAAATCAATAAATGTAATACATTACATCAACAGAGCCAAAAACAAAAACCACATGGTCATCTCAATAGATGCAGAAAAAGCTTTTGACAAAGTCCAACACATGTTCATGATAAAAACCCTTCAGAAACTTGGAATACACAGCATCTACCTCAACCTTATAAAGGCCAACTATAACAAACCAACAGCCAAGATTATACTAAATGAACAAAAACTGAAAGCTTTCACTTTAAAATCAGGAACAAGACAAGGATGTCCACTATCACCACTCCTTTTCAACATAGTTCTGGAAACACTAGCCAGGGCAATCAGTCAAGAGAGAGAAATAAAAGGAGTAATGATAGGAAGGGAAGAAGTTAAATTATCTCTATTTGCAGATGACATGATACTCTATATAGAAGACCCAAAAAACTACATTAAAAGACTAATAGAGGTAATAAACAAGTTCAGAAGTGTAGCTGGATACAAAGTCAATGCTCAAAAATCAATAGCATTCCTGTACACAAACAAAGAACTCACTGGGAGAAAAATTATGGAAATATCACCCTTTACAATACCATATAAAAAAAATGAAATACTTAGGAATCAACCTAACTAAAAATGTAAAAGACCTATATGCTGAAGATTATACTATGCTGAAAAAGGAGATTGAAGAGGATATTAGAAAATGGAAGGATATTCCTTGTTCTTCTGTGAAAATGGCCATACTCCCAAAGTTGTTATACAGATTTAACACAATCCCAATCAAAATACCATTGACATACCTCACAGATCTAGATAATACACTACTAAAATTTGTTTGGAAACAGAAGAAACCTAGAATAGCAAAGGCAATTCTAGGCAACAAAAGCAAGGCAGGAGGCCTCTCAATTCCTGACTTTAAACAGTACTATAAAGCCACAGTGATAAAATCAGCTTGGTACTGGCAAAGAAATAGACCTGAGGATCAATGGAATAGATTAGAAGATACAAGCCACCTGATATTTGACAAAGGGGCCACATATGTCCACTGGAAGAAGGATAGTCTCTTTAATAAATGGTGTTGGAAAAATTGGTTCTCCACATGCCGAAGACTGAAACTAGATCCAAGCCTATCGCCATGCACAAAACTAAAGTCTAAATAGATTAAAGACCTAAATATTAAAACAGAAACTCTAAATCTACTGGAAAACAAAGTAGGTACAAGTCTTGGAGACATAGGGGCAGGAAGAGAATTCATGAACAAAACGCAAACTGCATGGAAATACTTCAAAGAATCAACAAATGGGATCTCATATTATTGAAAAGTTTCTGCACTTCAAAGGAAATCACCAACAGAGTGAAAAGAAAACCCACAGAGTGGGAAAGAATTTTAGCTAGCAACCCCTCAGACAAAGGACTTGTGTCCAGAACATATAAAGAATTGAAAAATATCAAGCCCCCCAAATTCAAAGACCCTCTCCAAAAATGGGCATTTGAAATGAACACACAGTTCTCAGAGAAAGATATACAAATGGCAAATAAATACACATGTTCACCATCACTGGTCATTCGAGAAATGCAAATTAAAACAGCATTGAGATTCCACCTCACTCCAGAAAAAATAGCTGCCATCAAGAAATCAACTGATAACATATGTTGGTGAGGCTGCGGGGAAAAAGGAACATTGCTCCACGGTTGGTGAGAATGTAGAATGGTGCAACCATTATGGAAATCCATATGGAGAATTCTCAGAAGACTAGGATTGGAAGTCCCATTCAATCCAGCTATTCCCCTCCTGGGTATTTTCCCCAAAGAACTGAAAAGTTCATATCACGGTGATATATGTACACCCATGTTCATACCTGCACAATTTGTGATAGCTAAATCCTGGAAACAACCAAGATGCCCATCAACTGCAGAGTGGATGAAAAAGATGTGGCATTTTTATACAATGCAATATTACTCAGCTATAAAAAAGGATGATCTTGAGGCCTTCATAGGCAAATGGAGACAACTTGAGACTATCCTCATTAGTGAAATAAATAAGAATCATAATTATAAATATCACATTGTGTTTCTAGTGTAAAAATAAATAAGAACTACAAGAGTAATAAAACCAAAATGTGTAATTGCTATTGTAAAAAAGAGAGGAAAAGAAAGTGCTCTAAGGGATATAACTGCATGTATGTTTGAGTGTGTAAAATAGATGATCATATTGCTGAATCTTGTTGGATCTTTGAGCAGAACTGTTTGTAGTTTGACTGTTTGAATATTTACTATGCACCCTTTAACTTTGTAACTTGAACAACTACATCCAGGATGACAGTATGTAATTTATAAGTTACTGATTTCTTAGTGGGGCTTTTTCTCATTCTCCTTTTTCTTGCTTTCTTTTAGAATTCTGTATTGTTGCAACCCTTTTTTCTGTTTTTTTCTTCTCTTTAAATAAAATTTTTAAAATGTATAATTGCTATTGTAAAAAAAGAGGAAATAGGAAGCACTATAAAAGATATAACTGCATGTATGTTTAGGTGTGTGGGATCGATGACCATATTTCTAGGTTCTTGTTGGACTGCTGAACAGATCTGTTTGCACTCTCACTGCTTGAGTGTCCACTTTGTGTGCTTTAATTTTGTAACTTGAATAACTATTTGTAAAAGAACAATACATAATTTATCAACTAGTGATTTCTTACTGTTTACCTTCAGTTCTTGAAATTCTGTAATATTTCTACCTTTTTCCTGTTTTTGTTTTTCTCTTTAAATAAAAAATAAAAGATGGACTAGGGGTTTAACTCAGTGGCATAGCACCTTGCCTGGAATGCACAAAGGCTGTGTTTTATCCCCAACAGCACATAGTACATACATACATACAGGATCAAAGGCTATATTTCAAAGAATTTTGATATACAGTATTATGTTAAAATTGTTTATTAAGTTATGCCAAGTTACATTCCTACCTAAAACTTTAGTATCATTCACTTTCACTACCACTATTATAATTTTTAAATCTTATTAAATAAAACAAAAGTGGATGTCATTATTTGATGCATATAAAATTTTTTTGATAACCAGTTAGGCAGAACTTATTTGCTTGTATTAGTCATTTATATTTCTTCTGGGAATTATTTGTCCATTTTTAAAAAGAGTTTGAATTTACTTTGAAGTAATGAATTCATTATATGTTAAAGGTAAAATCTTCTTTGATATATTTCAAGCAGATATTTATCTGAAGCTATAGTTTCTTTGCCTTTGAATTTATATTTTTAATGTATACATATATTACCTATAAATACTATAAATAGGTATACACCTATATATATACAATTTCACCTATTTTCCTGTTTTCTGATCATTGTGCAATAAATTCTAGACATCAGATCACTTTTTCAGTTATATATAATTTTTATTAAAACTATTTTAATACAACTTCAGTATTCATCATAACTTTTAAAATGTCATAATCTAGTACCTTCAAATATTTCATCAATGTTTGCATTTCTTCCCTTGCCTTATAAATTTTGTAATGATTTATTAAATTAGGATCTAGATAATATTCATATGCTGTGATTAGTTGATATGTCTTTGTTTATGGATTTCCCATGTTTTCATTACCTCCCTTGCCTTATAAATTTTGTAATGATTTATTAAATTAGGATCTAGATAATATTCATATGCTGTAATTAGTTGATATGTCTTTATTTATTTATGGATTTCCCATATGGTCTCTTTACCTTTTGTTGAGGAAGCTAGGTAATTTATTGTCTAGGGGCCATTCCTTTCATCACATTTCTCTTTGGTATCAGCTGACACGTTCTTCCATTTCTTATTTCCGTGAATTGGTTGTTAGAGTTACGGACTGATTATATTCAGGTTTTCTTTGGTTTTTGAAAGACCATCTCACAGATCATGTTTATTTTCATTAGAGCTATTTGATTGGCTGAGCCTATTTTTTTATGTCTTCAACCACTGTTAGTCTTTGCTGAAACCCATTAAATAAGGGTTGGAGCCATGGTTTTATTTGATGCAAAAAAAAAAGCTCCCAGTGATGACTGAGCTAATACTCTGACAGAAGCACTGCACGCTGTCTGGGAAGGAGTGCGCTTAGGCTGAAGCATCATCCCTCTGTGTGCTCAGCGACACTTGATGTGTGACTCCCTCCCTTACAGGTATTTTTCAAGTTGGATTTTTGGTTCAACTATCAAACAAAATTATGAATACAAAGCAGGATTTTTTTTTCAAACTTTGCTGTTCAAGTGGTGGAAAGTTTGAGCTCGGAGATGGTTGACAACTGAGGTCTTTTAACTACATAAAACTCTGTAACTGTATCTAAATCTAAAATGTATCAAAAGTCACATATAAGTTGAGAACTACTGAGTTTTCATTAAATCTTAAAAAATTGTATCTGCATCTTGTTGAAAATCTCATTTCTTAACAATACTGACATAATTCCATGGCCAGGATCCATAATAAATAAAATGTTCCAATTTTAAACCACAAGAAGATCTGAATTACTGAGCTTTCCTCTGTCTCAGGCTCCAACGTGACTCAGCATGGTGAGTCATTGGTCCCATTTTTATTTAAAATTTTGCATTTTAAAAAATATTGTATTAATGTATTTATCATCTTAATGAGTGAGGCTTTCAGAGGCCCCCTAATATTTCACTCCCGAAATAAATGCATTTTAGTCCTCTGCCTAGTCCTGACCTAGTCCTCGCTTATTTCACAAGAATATCCTCCAGTCTGAGACAACAAAAATAAAGCCTCTACAAGTATCAATGATTAAAGGAGATAGTTTAAGGTCTCCTTGTGGTTATCTTTATCTTTAGGCTGTCCCAGTAGAATGTACAAACTTCTAGATTGAAGAATACTCTGAGCTCAGATGGTGAGTGCTAGAGAACTTGGGCTTCTCAGGGTCTCAGCATCACTTCTATTGTATCCTAAAAGTTCAGTGTGAAAAGGAACACGGTAGAAGAGGGAGAGGCAATAAATACATGAACAAAATAGTTCTGTGCTATCATACCACCAAATGAATGCAATTAAATTCATTTTTCATTTTACAAAAGATTTTTTAAGGAATTTCAACAATTTTAATCTTGCTGTATAAGTGTACAAAATATTTGTATAATTCCAAACTCAAATTTATAAAATAAGATGTAAACAAGTCATAGTTCTGTCACTGCCTATTTTATCACCCAATAGTTAGCCAATATTTTTAGTTTTTGTTATATTTCAGGTTACCATTTATTTAATATAACTAAACATACACACACACATTGCCTTCATCTTATATATAAAGCAGTATTTTCTTTTATTTAACTTGCTTTTTAGAATTTAATAATATATCTTGGAGGTTGGTTATATAGGTATGCTTAATTCCTTTATAGCTACATAATACTCTATCATAAATGCATCATAGTTTAATCAACCATTGTGTAAACTCCTGATGATCATAACCTGGACTACTACCTGCTTTATATTCCAAGGAACAGTACTGCAAGGAATAGCTTTATTAATTACATATTTCTATTATATCCTTGGGAAGGATTCTTAAGAGACAGAATTCTTAGTAACAACAGAAAAGGATTTTTTAAAAATATTTACATAACTAAATGAATTAGTCTTTTCATTCAGATTTTATGCTGGTTAGGAAAGTGCTGCTATTCCCAGGTTATGAGTACACTGACACCCCACACACACACTCAGTTCTTACGTGGTTATAGTTTTTACCCTTTAACTCACCTATAGATCTTTTTCCTGGTGAAATGACCAATCCATTTTCCTTCCCCATAGAACCACTTAATTAGCTCCAAAATATTCACTGCAAAGCTAATTAATTCTCTACTTGAGGATACTAATTTGCCTTTATTGAATGCTAATTTTCCATCTTATATTTAGTGGATTACTTTCTATTTTATTCCATTGGTCTATTTGACCTTGTTTCCACATCAGGCTGTAGTAGTCATAGGGATTCCCACTCATGGTTTACTGTTTGGTAGATTAGTAATTGCTCATCGCTCCTTTTTCTCATGATTTTTGTAGATATTCTTTTCTCCTCCTAAAATAATTTTTATAATTATCTTGTCTCGATTTAAAATCCCTGATTTTATTTTGACAGTTGGCTTTATAGATTAATTTAGGATAAACTGGCATCTTAATATATGAAAAATTCCGATTCAAAAGTAAGATGGGTCTTTTTTCATGTGTCCAGCTCTATCTAGTTACATTTCAGAAGTCTTGTATGGTTTTCTTCATATAGGTTCCAAACACTTATGATTTATTAGGATTCTGTCTTGATAAATCCATTGTAAGTTGAAAACAACACAAATTAAAAGTGCATTCAACACACCTAACCTACCAAAGATTGTTGCTTAGCAACACCCTGCACTGCAGTGTTAGCTGCTTACCCTCTTGATCACATGGCTGACTAGAAACTGTGCCTCCTTGCTCCTGCCCATTGCAAGAAACACAAAAGGCACATCTTTAGCCTGGGAAAAGATCAAAATTCAAAATGTGAAGTACAATTTCTACCGTGTATACATCATTTTCACACCATCATAAAGCTGGAAAATCATAGGTCAAACTATCATAGGTCAGTAACTGTGTATGTGTATGTGTTTGGCTCTGATTTTGTAACACTTTTTCCAGTTTTTTTGTTAGTGGGTACCAGGAATTGAACTTAGGACCTTGCACTGCCAGGCAGGTGCTATGTCACTGAGCTGTAACGCCAGCCCTTCCAGTTTTTTTTGGGGGGGGAGGGGACTAACCCTTGTAAATATAATTTAAGTATGCTCTTTTTAGTTGTTAAGGTTCTAATTTGTTTCACTGACACTAATAATTAACAAAGTATTAAACTGTAGGAGAGAGAAGTAAGTGCAGAAAAGGTGGCATCGGGAGCACTACAGAACAGTTCTCCAGCAAAACAATTACAACTGATGAAAATTATTTTTAAAACATTTTAAAACCACTGGAAATTTTCTCAAGATGTAACAGAAAATGAAGAAATATTTATTTCCTCGATAGCCTACTAAATGTAAATAAGAGCAATGAGATTCTGTAGCAAGGTGTCATAAACTGTTCCCACTTATATCTGACTCACATTCAGCCAAGAGAGAGATGCTTCATTTGGGGAAGACACAGAGATCACAAGAACACAGAGACTGCCTGCCTCACAGAATCCAGCCAGTGACGGACTCGGGTGTCTCCCTGAAAGGGAAAGCTTGCCAGAAATGCTCATCCTCTCTACTCCAAGTTGCAGAAGCTACTTTTATGATTAGCGTTAAGATGCTATTCAGATATCACTCTTAGAAAAGAGGCTATACACAGGAAAGGAAAGTGCAGACTATCAGAACTCCAGTCAGCCTCAACACAATTCACGCACAGGTCAGAATAGGCGTCAGCTGAGGCAAAGTGAGGAGACCAGAAGCTACCACAATATACAGATCCTTGATCGTTATTATAAAGGTTGTCACTACAAGAGAAGTGGAGTGTCCCACTACCAGTTGCAAAAAAAGTAGTACAAAAAAAGTAGCAGTACAAAGGGTTTTCCTCAGGAAAGCCAAGATAAAAGAACAAGGAGCTCAAAAGCTTTTCCTAAAAGAATTGATTTCTTGGAACAGAATCCTGTATGGCAAAGCCCAAGCTCAAAGTTGTTATCAAAAGCAGCAGAGTTTTGGCAGCAAAAAAGTAAGAGGGAACTGGTAGCTCTATAAGAGCAATACACTGAACTCTAGAACAACTAAGAATTTACGAGAAAACTAAGGCAACAGACTCCTGTGAAGAGCCCCTGGAGTCTGGCACTGTTGTTCTTGAAAGGTTAATCTAGTTTTCACATTACCACTTCTTATAGGACCAGAAGAAATGAGACCATATTTACACATAAATACATTAAAAGGAAAGACCACTATTATGCTTAACATCATAATTGTTCATAAGAGTTAAAAATTTGAAGAAATTAAAAACATCTATCAGGTGACAGATCATTAAGCAAAATGTGATTTAGAAATGCACTTTTAAAATTTTGTGTTCATCACTGTGGCATGGTTGTACAACTGTGAATATATAAATCCACTGAGGCACATGCCTTAAAAAGTGAATGATAGCATAATATGCACTGTATTTTTTATTAGAACATATTTTCAGTGCATGTTAATATTCCTTGTTTGAAGAATTGATTTCATTATGTATGATGGTATGAACAGCTACTTGGAAGAAAATGAGACACTGTGGTAGCCATTGCTGATTTCCTATCATCTTTTTTTGAAGTCCAATAATGCTTTTATTCTTTGTTTTGATTGGTTTTAGTCTTTTTTTAATTTCCATATGTGTGAAGTTATGGACAGCTATTTTGAAGAAAACAAGAAACATTATGGCAGCCATTACTGATTTCCTATTGTCTGGTTTTGAAGGCCTGTAAAGCCCTCATCCTTTTGATTGGTTTTTTACTATTTCATTTTAATTTATTGTGTGTGGAGGTGTGGACAACTATTTTGAAGAGACATTATGGTAGCCACTGTTTATTTCCTGTTGTCTTGTTTCAAAATCCTGTGTTATTTGCATTGTTCTGCTGTGATCTGCTTTGTTCTGTTGCATTTTTTGTTTTACTCTCTTTAAAGTAAAAAGAGAAAAAAGAAGAAAATAATATTCCTTGTGTGGAGTTGGTGAGTATACCTTAACACATCTTAGTTCCTTTTTCATCCCCTATTCCTACCCTCCCTCCATCTCTTGATCCCTTTCTATTTAAGGAAGATCTAGCTCCTTCCTTCCTATTATCTTTTACTTGGCTCTTTATGGTATTTTCATGAACTATTAGTATTGCGCTAATTGACTCTGTCAAACTATCTAAGGAAAAAAAATCTAGAATTCCTAGCAAAGTCATGATTTTTGTGACACTCTAGGAGCTATTTGCTGAACTAAATCAATAGGACACAGTACTATCTAGATGAGGATTGGAGTTGGCCTTCCTCATCTGTAGCTTCTTTACCTGTGGATTGCACACTCATGGTTTCCACATCGACAGAATGTATGTGGATAGGTTTTATGCACATACTATGCCATTATATAGAGAGATTTGTGTATCCATGGATTTGAGTATTCACAGGAAGGTCCTCAAATTAATCCCTGGTAGGTAATTTCATAGCCCCCAATTCTGCAATTTTTCAGGAAAAAATAACTTAACTTTTAAGGTGACAATAACTATGAACAGAACCACAGAGATCCTAAAATCCTTTGTCTTAAAGAGGCAACAAAAATTAGCAAAGAATTACCATTTTTTTCAAAAGGTTTCACAAAATGTTTCCAGTATATGAAATATGAATATTATTCCCCTTTCATTGTCTCTTTGAATTGAAATATGTCCAACGAAACATTATATGATCTATAGCAGGATCCTAAATATGATTACTCTTTGGATAACACTCAGGTGCAATACATAATCATATTTGCTGAGGGGAGTTCATACATATACATAACACATCTTCATTTTTATTTTTGCCCCTTTCCCTTCCCATTCCTTCCTGCTCCCTCCAACTCTTCTTCTCCTTACCATTTGCAAAAGTTCTATTTCCATTTTTTCTTCAACATTTTAAAACCTTTTTATCTTCCTTTTCCCTTCCATCTGTTCCTTCTCTCAATTTGAAAAAGATATCCATAGTTCCTGTTATGTATCTTTTATTTTGCTCTTTATATTTTGGGTTTCTCATATAAGAGAAAGCATGAGATATTTAAATTTGTGTGTCTGATTTACTTCACTTAACATTATTGTGCACTGAGGTGTATCCATTTACCTACAGATAATTCCTGCTTATCTCTATGGCAGAGTGGTACTCCACTGTATATAAATACTACACTTTCTTTATCCATTCACCTATTGGTGGGCATTTCCAGGATTTAGCTATTATAAATTGTGCTGCTACAAACACAAGCATGCATATACTACTGTATTGTGATGACCTTAATGCTTTTGAGAAGAATAGCTGAGTCAAATGGAATTTCTAGTTTTACTCATTTCTACAGTGGCTGGACCAGTCAAATTCCTACCAATGAATAGCTTTTAACTTATTTTCAAAACTTAACACTATACTAACATTAAAATTATTTCCAATTATCATTATGACAGGATTTAATTCACAAATTTTGAGAAGCTGATACCATAGGCAATTTAATGGCCAATACGAATTATTACAGCTATACAATACAAAGAATGAACTTGTACACATCTTACAAGTAAAAACAGTAATCTATATATAAAACAGAGAAGATAAGCAAACTCAGAAGCAGAGTATTTCTTACAGTTTAAATCTGGAACGTCTCCAAAATGTGCACATGTTGAAGGCTTGGTCCCCAGATGGCAGTATTGGTGAGGCAGGGGAAGCTGGGAACACCACCATGTCACCATAGATAAAACCTCCAAAAATGGAAGCCAAGTAAAATCTCTCCTTGTGTATTTTATCACAATGATAAAAGCTAATACAGATCTGTTTACTTTCCTAAGACTACCTAAAGGTAAATAAAGACCCTGTGTATTGAAAACAGATTTCCCTTGGAAAAGTTGCACTCTCTCTCTCGCTCTCCCTCTCTCTGTGTGTAATTTAAGCTTAACTGTGAAAACTGAAATACAGTCATGCATCGCTTCATAAAGATACATTCTCAGAAGTGCAGTTAGATGACTTTACTGCTGTGCAGACATCATAGAGAGCACTTAAACAAACCTAAATAGTATGGCCTACTACACACCTAGGATGTATGCTACTGCCCAGTGGTGATGAATCTATGGCACACGTGCTACAGTGGGCACTCAGAGCCCTCTTGGAATGCATGCCAACTAAGTTGTCCCACCAGCTGAGGACCAGATAAGTTATTTTTTCTGAAATAAAACCTCAGTATTCTGGTTCAATTTCAGTGCTGGCACTCTGTGTGAATTTTGAGTTGCAGTTTGGAAACTCAGACTCTAAAAGGATTATATCACTGATATAGTCTGTTGTTTCTAGACTATAAAACTGTGACAGCACATGACCGTACTAAGTACCGTAAACAGATGTAATATAATAAGTGTTTGTGTATGTAAACATACCTTAGCATAGAAAAGGTACTGAAATACTGGATGATAGTAATTTTTCAGCTCCACTACAATCTTATGTGGTCTGTCATTGGCTGATATTGTGTGGCGTGTAAGTATACAACTTTACTAATGTACATAATTTTAACTAAATTTTACTACCCACCATTAATCAATGTTACATATCTTAAAGGTTTCTGTTCACAAACCCAAATTTTTCAAAGTACCAATATTTCAGGCAACATTAACTGCTATAAAAATTTAAAATGGTTTAAATTGAAAGAAGTTTATCACTTTATAAATTCCAGGATATGTCATTGAAAGACTGGCAATTTTTCTGCAAGAAGTGATCTAGAAATGGGCTTCTCTTTCATCTTGTGACACCACACACTTTGAAACATGTCTTCCAGAGTCAGAAAGCATTGATCTGAAGTCACTATGAGTATCTGACAAAGCCACAGAAGGGGAACTTGACTGAAAAATCGTGTGAGAAAATTTTCTGAAGTAAAAGGCCTCCAGTCACATTCCATTGGCTAGAATCCAATTAACGGACAAGAAAGACTTTAAATATAGTGGAACCATTTGCCTGAGGAAAAAAATTGGTCAACTTAATGATTTTTTGTTATACTTTGCTGACAGCTGCTTTTATTTACTGCATTCAGATAACAGAATTTTATTTCTTTAAATTGGTCTACACACACACAAAAAAAAAACCCCCTGGTTTTTGGAGACAGGGTCTTGCTATGTAGCCCAGGCTGCTGGCCTTGAACTCGCAGCAGTGCTCCTGCCTCTGCCTCCCAAGTGCTGGAATTATAGGCATGTGCCACCAAACTTAGTCAGGTCCACAAAATTTAGACTTTTTTAAAATTAAGGCTATTCATCAATGAATTCAGAAGAATGTAAGTTTAGGAATGCTACATTAAAATGTCAGAAGCATATTTAGTCATGAAAACTGGTGAACAATGACTAAGTAAAGCAACTAAAAAAGGGGTAAGAATCTAAGTAATATGAAATGCTCTTTAAATTATAATCAATCCTTTTTAATTACATATAGTGCCTTTTAAACTGTAATCAATCTTTTTTTAACTATTTGTATTAACATGTATGGCATGTTTTACTTCTATTTTATGTATATATTTAAGATCTGATTTTATAACCTAATCAGTGAAAAAAATCTCCAAGATATTTATCATGAAAGAAACTCTTGCCCCACCTGGTGACACACTGCTATGGATTCGAGGACAACCTGGATGGACTGCAGAGTAGTCCCAGGCCAGCCCGAGATCCTTTCTTAAAACAAATAACAAACAAAAACATAAAATAAGTATTTTTTAAAAAGAAATAAAGTTCTTATACTCATCAATACACACAACATTCTTCAGTTTAGACAGTGACAGTTTAAATACATGGTGGCAGAATAGAAAAGATGAGTTTTAATCAAATTCATAAAGGAAAGAAGCATGTCATCCCCAGCACTATACTCTCAACATATAAACTTTCTCCATAGGAAAGAATCAGGTGAATTATCTGTTTTTATTTTGATAGGAATGCAGTGAAAAACATTAAAATAAGTGAAGAAAAACAACAGCATATTAAACTGCATATAGAGCATTATAAACGACACAAATGAAGTTTTAGAGATGCGTTATTTTCTTTCAAATAGTTACATTCTCATATAAATTTACCAAACAGTAAATACAGAATATATTTTCCTATTGTCTCATTTTTCTCTTTGCTAAAGCAGTAAGTTTGTGGGCAGTACATTGTTGGGTCTTTTTTTCTTGATTCACTAAGTCTGTATATCTTAGCTGAAGAATTTTATCTATTTACACTCAAGTTATTATGGAGATGAAAGCCATTATTGTCATTTTGTTTGCTAATTTTCTTATAATTGTTTTAAACATCCTTTCTTCTTTCTTTCCACTTTTGTTCACTCTTTCTGATGGTTTATTGTGTTGATAAGATTTGAGCCTTTTCTATTTCTCTTGTGTTAGCTCTTGTACTGGATTTCATACTTTAACATGTTTTCATAATGGTTATCTTTTATTTCTGGATGTAGGGCATCTTTAAACAACTTTGTGTGCTTGTTGAGAAGGTCTTTATTTCTCCTTTGTTTCTGAGGTAATAATTTTGATTGGCAGTTATTTTCTTTCAGAATCTTAGAATTTAATCCTATGGGTAAAATGAAACAAAAAATACTGACCAAGAAATTCACACTTTAAATATCAATAATGAAAAATTAAACTGAAAATAAAACACATTACATAAAGAAATAAGCATAGAAAATATAGCAATTATACAATTTTATTACAAATTAAAGACCAAATATTTAATTATATAATAAATATTAATAAGCTAAATCATAAATTGAAAAAGATTTCAATTTGGTTCACAAAGCAAAATGAATAGTACAATACATTGTATATTTACAAAGATTGAACATAAAGGAACAGACAATGGAACATCAGGCAAATGAGAACAATAAGAAAATTAGGGTGGTGATCTTGACATCAGGCAAGACAGGAAGAATAAACGTAACCCCCATGAATTCTACTGTTATTGCTAAGATCTGCAACTATAATAGATAATACATACGAATACATACACATCAAACAATACTGCAAACAGTGTTACAAAGCAAAACCTACTGGAAACTCAGGGATAACAAGTTACAAATGGACTGATAATTGGAGAGATTAACAAAACACCCTCAGTTTAGGGGGAATAAACGGAAAAACATAAGAATAGGAATAGGAATATTGAAGACCTAAAGAGACCATACCCTCTCTTCAGTACATATAGATCATTCAAAACACTGCTCCCACAGTTTCCCCTTGCCGCAAGAAATTACACAGAATATGAAGTATCCAAGTCTCAAATTATAAGCCTGCAGAATAAAATTTGTTTTCACTGTAAAAAAAAAAAAAAGGTTCAAATACAATGTGAAGTCAAGCAAAACAACTGTTGATAAAATACTGGAGACCTTTCCCACAGTGCCAGTTATTGGAGAGCCCTGCCGTGGGTTCTAATCTCCTGCTTGGGTTACAGCACATGAGAGGAAAGGAAGGAAAGGACAAGAGACAAATCAGAGGGGTGCATGCAGGAGTCTGGGACCACCAGCTGCTTTCTGGGAATAAAAGGCCATGAAGGACCCAGACCCTTAGTATTTATTCATGACACCTGGGTCAAGAACAATTGGAGAAGGTGCTTCCAGAAACAGTAAAGGTACAAGCTACGGTGGGCTAGGAACATCAAAACATTTTATTTTAAAACAAAATAAACAAACAAAAAAGACTAAAAATAATGTTACAGAATTTCAAATCAACATAATAGATTAACAAGGGTTACTATATTGTGTAATTATCTTCAAAATAGGTGCTCAGATTACAATTGAACTGTGCTGCTATAAACATGGGTGCACATATATTGCAGTGGTACAATGTTTTCAATTCTGGGAAGATACCCAAAAGGAGAATAGCTGGGCTGAGTGCGACCGCCAAACCTAGTTTTTTGAGGAAGCTCCACGCTGATTTTCACGTGGCTGTACCAGTCTACACTCCCTTCAACAATAAAGAAGGGTTGCTTTTCCCTCCAGCCCCTCCAGCATTTGTTATTGGTTGATTTCTTGATGATAGGTGGTCTTTCTGGAGTGAGACTGAATCATAAGTGTTGTTTTAATTTACGTCTCTCAAATGAGCAGTCATTTTCAACATTTTTTTGAGTATTTATTTGCTATTTCTATTTCCTTCTCTGAGAAGTATGTATGCATCTTAGATGCCTACTTTTAGACTGGGTCTTTGAATTTGGGGGGAGGCTAATTTTTTTCAATTGTTTACTAGTTCTAGATAGAAGTCCCCATTCTGTGGGTTGTCTTTTCACTCTGTTGGTGATTTCTTTTGATGTGCCAAAATGTTTTAATAAGATGAGTTCCTAGTTGTTTATTCTTTGAAGTACTTCCTGTGCAGTTCAGGTTTTGTTCATAAACTCTCTGCCTACCTCATGTCTTCAAGATTTCTACAGACCTTTTCTTCCAACAGATTTAGTCTTTCTCTTCTCTTCCCTATTCTCTTTTTTTCTTTCTTTCTTTCTTTCTTTCTTTCTTTCTTTCTTTCTTTCTTTCTTTCTTTTCTTTTCTTTTCTTTTCTTTCTTTCGTACTGCGGATTGAACTCACGACCTTATGCTTACACCACTGAGCTAAGTCCCCAGCTTGTTTCAAATATTAGAGAAAGATCAAAATATTCTTGCAAAGACAAGGATGAGAGTTTCCCCACGTGCATTATTCTCTTTAGTAGTTATCTTGCCCTGTGAGCAACACAGCAGTTATTAGCCCTAGGCTTCCAGCTGTGACCAGAAAAGAGCAGGGAGTTTCCATGTTCCAATCTTGCCCAGAAGGGCAGGACAAGGTCAACTTGGATGTTGCCTAGACTCAACTTACAATATGTGGCCCCAAACAACAGGATGCATGACACTAACCTTTAAGCACGAGCTTAACTACAACAATTGTGAAAGCTGTAAAGAACATAAATAAAACAAAATACACACAAGAGAAATAAATTCTTACAAATTGTCAGGAATCTGATGAAAATCTTAACAAAATAAAATGAAAAAGCTCAAAAAACAAAAATATCTTGCAAAAAATACAATTAGAAGATCACTGATGTATAAAAAATGAGCAAACACACACATCAAGCACACAAATATCACTGCAGAATCAAGAAATGAATTAGAAACAGCCACACATGGTGGTGCTCTCTACACCCAGCACTCAAGAGGCTGAGGCAGGTGGGTTGAGAGTTTGAGACCAACCTGGACTATATAGTGAGACCCTTTCTCAGAATAAACAACTAAAGATAAAGATAAAAATGTTTAAAGAAAAAAGAAACAGCAAGGAACAGAATGGGCATGACTGAAGACCCCAGCTGAATTTGTGCTCATTTACTCAAGTAACTCCAAGTGTAAAACTGAATCAAAGTAAAGGACTGAAGAATAGTACAAATAGCAAATATGTTGATAAAAGTAAAACAATTTTATTAAAAATATATTTAAAATAGAACAGGGAGTTTAAAGCAAAAATAATAATGTATAACACTTTTATAACAGATACAGAAGTAAAATATAGGTCAACAAAAAGCTGGGAGAAATAAAATAAGTTTTTAAGATTCCTAAAAAATGTATAAAATGATATATTTTGGTGATGACTTTTCAAATTGATAAGAACTGTATATATTTATGGTATATATCTTCATATAGTTACACATTGTCAAATGACTAAGTTAAACTAAGTAATCTCTGCAGTATCTTCCACACTTCTTTCTTCCTCTGGCTACAACACTTAAAATCTACTCTCTTTTGCTATTTTCAAATATACACTAAATAATTTACTGTAGTCACCATGCTATACAGTGTTTCTCTTGAACTTATTCCTTTTATAATAAATGAAATCTTTTATCCTTTGACCAACATCTCTCCTATCCTGTCCCTCCACTACCCATGTATCTGATAACCACCACTATACGCTTCTGCATCTATGTATCATTTTTAGATTCTATATATAAGAGCACTGACATAATGTTCTGCAAGTTCAACCATGTTGTCACAAATGACAGGAGCTCCATCTTTGTTAAGACCAGATCCATGATTCATATATACCACATTATCCATTCTAAAAAGACACTAACATAGATTCTCAATCTTGGCTACTGCGACCAATTCTGCAATCAATGTGGGAGTGCACATATGTTTTTGACATACTTTCATTTCCTCGGGCTACATGTCCAGTAGTAGGATTGCCAGACACATGGGCTCCATTTTTAATTTTTTGAGGAACTCCCATATCGATGTCCGTAATGTCTACTTTACATTCCCACCAGTGCCATCCAAATTAAGGCTTGCCTTTTTCCACATCCTCAGCCAGCTCTAACTGGTTTTTGGTAACAGCCATTTAACAAGGAGACATTTGTGATTTTAATTCACATTTTCAGATGATTAATAATATTGAGCCCTTCTCCACATAACTGTTAGCTATTCACATGCCTTCTTTTAATAAATATTCATTTATATCCCTTGTTTACCTTTTAATCAGGTTGTTTCCTTGTCATTCAGTTCTGCATATATTTTAGATAGTAACCCCCTTTATCAGACTCATAGTTTGAAAATATTTTCTCCCAATTCATCAGATGTTTCATTTTGCTGATTTATTGCTTCACAGTTTATGCTGTTTTGCTTTGCTTTGTTTTCAGACAGGATTTCACTGTATCGTTTAGACTGTCCTTGATCTTACTTTGTAGCCCACACTGTGCTCAAACTCGAGATTTCCCTGTTTCAGCCTCCCAAATGCTAAGATTATAGGTATGTACCACACCTAGCTAGAAGCTTTTCATTTGATGTAATCCTATTTATTTTTGTTTTTGTTGTCTGGATTTTTGAGGTCATATCTACAAAATTATTGCCTAGAAAGTATCAAGGAATTTCTCCATTTTCTGTAAAGCTATATGGTTTCTGATTTTACATTTAAGTCTTCAATACACTGAGATGAACTTTGAATATTGATCAAGATAAAGGTCAAATTTCATTCTACATATGAACATCGAGTTGTTTCTGAGGCCATTTATCAATGAGATTGCTCTTTTCCTTTTGTGTGTTCTTAGCATCTCTGCCAAAAACCGATTGACTTATGTCTAGGCTCTTTAGTTTCACTGATCTGTGTTTTTATGCTTTTATTGCTAGGGTTTTGGAGTACAGTTTGACATCAAGTTATGTGATGCTTCTAGCTTTGTTCTTTTTGCTCAATATTGCTTTCATAATCTAAAGTTCATTATGATTTCATAAGAACTTAAAGATTTTAAAATATTTTTATGAAAATTGTCATTGGAATTTTGATAAGAACTTCACTGAATCTATAGATCTCCACTATGCATAGTATTAACTTTTCCCCAGTTTTTGTGCTATCAGCCCTTTCTTGAGACAGTCTCATTAAGTCACTAAATTGTCTAGTGATGTTCCTGCCTCAGCTTACCTGAGCGCTGGGATTACAAGCATGCATACTATGTAAGGCTATATACCACTGATACTTTAACAATGTTCTTCCAATCCATAAATACCTAAAATTTTCCACTTACTGAGCCAGGCATGGTGGCGTAATCCCAGCACTTGAGAGGCTGAGGCAGAAGGATCATTGTGAGTTTGAGACCAGCCTGGGATATGAAGTGAGCTCAAGGCCAGCCTGAACTGCATAGCAAGACCCTGTTTCAAAAAGAGTGAAACAAAATTTTTTTTCCATTTACTTGTATCTTCTTCAATTTACTGTATTTATCAATGTTTTACAGTTTTCATATAGAAGTAGTTCATGCCCTTGGTAATTTCTTTTTATTTTCTGGTAGCTACTATGTATCGGTCAGAGTTTACTAGAAAAAAAGATATACAAATACATAAGAAATTATGAGTGGCTTACAGTGGTCAACCACAAAGTCAAATGAGGGCACGTGCAGAGGGTGTCTGCATGCTTGAGGCTGAAGGGTCCAGCCAAGGGCTGGAGCTTACTGCAGTATACTGCAGAAGTCTGCATCAGGAGGCCGATGAGACTGCGACAGAAGGCTGAAGAGTCCCAGGCAGAAGCTGAACAGTCTGTGCCAGAAGCCAGGAGACACGGTCAAGCTAAAAGCAGAGACTAGAGCTACTCCAAAGAACCAGCAACCAGTCCTTCCTCATTGGCGTTTTACTGTTTGCAGGCTACTCCCCTCGGGGGGTGTAGCACTCACACCATCTATGTGTCCTTCTCTTGCACAAGTTGAGAATGTTATAAACTGGGGACTCTGGACCCCTGCTGAATCAAAGTTCTGACCTTCTCAAATTGACACAATGAACCACACCCTAAAATGTTAACAGCTTGTCCTCTATACCTCAGGATGTAGAGCAGCTGAATCCCTTAAACTTTCAGACTTCTCAAGTTGACAGTATACAAATCATAACATACTGTAAATGCGATTTTCTTAACTTCTTTTGTGGTTACTTCACTGTCAGTGTATAAAAGTGCTAACAATTTTGTATCTGGACCTTGTATCTTGCAACTTTTCTAAATATGTTTGTTACTTTTAACAGTTTTAGTTGAGTCTTTTGGCTTTTCGATAGACAAAATCACATCATGTGCAACCAGGGGCAATTTCATTTGTTTCTAATTTGGATGTCTTTTAATTCTTTCTCTTGCATAATTGCTGTGGCTAAGACTTCCAATATTACATTGAATAGAAATGACAAGAATAGGAATCCTTGTCTTGTCCCTGGTCTTAGATTTCAATTTTTCCACACCACGTATGATGTGGATTTGTAATACACAGTCTTAGTTGTACTGATACACATTCCTTCTATACCTAATTTGCTGAGTTTTTGTCATGAAAGGATGCTGAATTATGATGCTTTTCTGCATCTATTGTTTTTGTCTTTTATTCTGTCAACGTAACGCATTGCATTTATTGATATCCATATTCTGAACAATCACTGCATCCCAAGGACAAAACTCATTAATTAGTCACTGAGAATGATCTTAATGTGCTGCTGAATTATGTTGAGGAGTTTCGAATTTATGTTCATCAGGGATTTTGGCCTATAATTTTCTTCCCTTGGGTCATTATTGGTCCAATCAGATTTTCCATTTCATTATTCAGCTTTGGAAGGCTATTTCAAGGAATTTATCTCTTTCATCTAGGTCATCCAATTTGTTGCATCAATGTTCACAGCTACCACTCTCAATTGTTTATATGTCTATGATACCAGTTGTAATACCTCATTTCATTTGTGCTTTTGTCTTGGGTAATCTAGATAGGGTTTTCTCAATTTTATCTTTTTCTAAGCCCTACTGAATATTTTTGTTTTTTCTAATCTTATTTCAGCTCTGACCTTTATTTCTTCTCCCCTAGTAACATTCAAAGTTTAGTTTGTTATTCTTCTAGTTCCTTGAGGCATAACAGGTTATTTTAAATCTTTCTTCCTTTTTAATGTAGATTTTGTTGTAAATTTTCCTTTTAGAACTGCTTTGGCTGCTATCAACAAGTCCTGCTTATCTTGTGCTCCCATTTTCATGTCTCAAGAGTGAATATATATATATATATATATATATATATATATATATATATATATATCATATAGAGTATATAAATTCTATAGAATTTACTCTATATAGAGAATATAGAATATAACTCTATATATTATATAACATAATATAGAATTTAATTAGATAGAACTTATTCTATATTATATAGAATATATATTCTTTCTCTAATTTTCCCCAGTATCAGGAATTAAACCTAGGGCTTTCTGCATGCTAGACAAGCACTCAACTACTAAGCTGTATCTCCATCCATTTAATAGATATTTCAGCTTCCCTTTTAATTTTACTTTTGACTTGCTGGTCATACAAAAGTATGTTGTTCCATTCCCACATATTCCTAATCTTCCTGAAGTTGTTACTGCTGATTTCTAGTTTCCCATTACTGTGTTTGGAAAAGATAATCATGATTTCAGTCTTCTTAAACTTGTTCAGTCTTCTTTCATGGAGTGTGATTATTGATAGGTAAAGACACTAATGTCATTTTGCAAATAGTTTTCCAGTTGTTCTGCAGATTTGTTGCTTTAGTCCTCTCTTACCATCTTCATGTTTAGATGACTTTCTCAGTAGTATGCATTGATTTATTACTCTTCATCTTTTGTGTCTATCCTATGTTTTATGTCTACAATGAGGTGAAACATGGGTATGCACACTCTCATAAGAGTCAGTCTAGAATGTGGGCACTGTCAGTGAAGCCACAACCCGGAAGTCAGGGCCATGTGCAGTTTAGGAAGAGGTGGCAGCTCTAGCACTAGTACTGCTGATTCTTGGGGAAGACGAGAGGTGTGCAACTGCATTTGCCTCTCTGCTGCTGGTTTTCTCAGTGGAAAAGATGTCCCTGTTCTCTATGGAGCTGGCCTTGCAGGACCACTGTGGTTCCCCTATATAGCTAATAATATCCTCTGCATTTCTTCTTTAATCCTAATGGTCTCCTGGAATATCTGGTATGCCAATTTCACCAGCAATTGTTTCTGTATGGATAGTCTCCATTTTTTGTTCCATTTGTGTTGTGTCAGATTCCTAAATGAGCCGATGAGACTTGCCAAGGATATTTTGGTTTATGGATAGCGATCTACATTTGGGTTTTTTTTGTGGCATGATTAAGGTTATATCCTACTCAGTCATCTTGGTGACAATCATTCCCAGAGACTGTTTAAAATACTGGTGGACAGACTGTCATATTCTCTATTATGTTCTGATCCTGATCTTTGTGTGACCAAACTCTCATGTGTATGGAGAATCATGTCAGATTCCTAATACATGACAACAATAACAAAATTTATATGGTTTTGTACAAGCCATTTCATGGTTACGTTAAGATTTTAGCGGCCATGTTGAGAGATCCTCCCTCTTACTGATTATGAACAAGCAAGTGGTCACATAGTAAAAAACTGCTAATCCCCTACAAGAGCTGATTACAGCCACTAGCAAACAGCCTGGGAAAAACCTGGAGCTTTCAGTACTAGTTGCAAAGATCTGAATGCCATAAATAATCAGTTAGTGCAGCAGATCTTTCCTAAGTTCAGCTTGCAGATGGAAATCCTGCCCTGTCTGACATCTGGATTGCAGCCTTAAGATATCCTAACCTGAGGATTCTGCTGAACTGTGCCTGTTCCTAACCCACTGAAGCTGTGAGATCACAAGTCTATGCTCTTTTAAGCTGTGAACTTTGCGGTGATGTGCTATGTAGCAACAGAGAATTAATATCACTGATACTCGACTTAAATTTATAATTTTCCTATTTGCTTTCTATTTGTTTTATATGTACTTGCCCCCTTTTTTTTCTGCCACTATTCAGACTGAGTATATTTTACCCTATTTTTCTTATTAACTGTAAATTTTTGTTTTCTTATGATCTCCCTCAGAGCTAACTATGTTTTTAACGTATGAAAGTCCACATTCAAGATAAACCATTTCAAATAATGTATAACAATCTTAAACGTATACTTCCATTTACCCCTTTCTACCTTTGTGCTATTGTTATAACTCTACTCTTACATTATGAACTCCACACTAATTATTCTTAAACAATAAAATATCTTCTAAGTAAATTTAGAAGGAAAAAACTTACATATTTACTCATGTAGTTATCATTTCTTTGCTGTTTTGCATGTCTGATTTTTTATTGGCCAACAGACTTATCAACAAGTTTTGACTACTAGACGTATTTTTATTCCTATAAATACTTTCAAGCTTTGTTCCAGAATGCCATTAAAGTTACTTGGAAAAGTCTGATTCTTTTGCTTGTTACTTCTAAAATTTGTTTGTCAAGACCAGTGCCCAGCCATGGGAAATTATTCTACTCTAAGAGGCCATTATTCCAAGTAACACTACCATCCTATGTACATATCCAATTCTCAATCAGTCATAATACTGTATGTTCTTCCGGGTACGGCAATCTCTACTTGGCTTTGGGTTGGTTTCTTACATGCATACACAATCAGCACACAGCTAGCTCCTCAATGTGACCCTCCGTAGATCTCTGCAGTTCTCTATGTGCAGCAGTCCTTCCTTTGGTCATGTATCTTGTGGTCTTGATCTGAGGCTCAAAGCTGCATTTCTTCAACATGGGTAGTTCCCTGGACTGTAGCTAGATTCCCATACCTGGTATTGCAGCATGGAACCTCTCAAAATTCTAAGGTGGAGCCACTTTAGGGCTCATCTCATTGTTTCTCATCTCTTAGTGACTGCTGTACTCTGTTGTGTGATTCTCAAAATATCTGGTGGTTGTTTTAGACAAAAGGGTAATGTAGTCACTCTATCTTTTCTGGAAGCTTAATTTTCAGGTTACTTATTATGGGGGGAAAAAAGCTGACTCAGAGCTACACCAAGGACAGAGAGAAAAGAGCCACAGAATCTTCTCAAGAAGCAGGACTGAGGCTCTTAAAAAAACTGGTAACATCTGTTCATTTTTAGAATTAGTAAACAGGGACTACTTCTCTTCATTCTCAGTGATTGTGTCTACTGCAGTTAATGTACATTTCTCTTACTACTGTAAATATGAGTGTGTATGTGTGGTGGGGTGTGGGTTATCTGTCTTAAGAACACAGGTCTTCAGACTGAATGGAAAAACACTCGGAACAGTTTCAACACCATCTGAACTTGACTGGGATAAGTCCCTGAACCTCAAGCCTTATCCTGAAGACCTAATGACATGAGGCTTTCTCAGGAGGATATAAATATATTTTTCATGTGGGAAGAATATAAATTTATGGACAGAGTAGACTGTAATGAATTAGAGACACAAACTATTTCACATTTCTCTGATAAAAAGGTCAGATTATGATCCTTCTCCTTGAATGTAGCTGGACTCTGAGACAACTGTGACAAATAGAATGCACCAAAAATTAAGCTGCACCAGTATCTGAACCCACGTCCTGTGAGACTGGCACGTTCTATCCATTATGTCCTGGACCTGTTCTTCCGAAGGGCTGCTCTGAGAGAAGATACAGCCAAACAGCAAGTCTAACTACCCTGAAATTGCTATTCCTGGAGTCCAGCAAGTCCCTAACCATTTCAGTCATTCTATCCCTGGCAGTAGAAACATCAGTAAAGGAGTTGTTTTGAAAATTACAGACCCAGACTATACCAAATGGAGAACAGAGGCCCTCAACCTACAGTTCCAGTTATCTCAAGATGTTTGAGTCTCTTTAGTCAAGGATCCTGACAACATGGGAAAGGTAAATAATCCAGCTGAGCCCTAATCAAATTGTCTGACCTCCAGAACCATAAGATCTAAGAAAGTGGTTCATGCTACATACCACTAAATTGTAGAAAAATTTGCTATACAGCAATAAATAATTGGAACAGGAAGAAAATAAGTAGCTCAGTTTGGATGTTCCTATTACAGATAACAGGAGTAAATATAGCAGAGATGTCAAGTTGGTTTTAGACAAATAAATTCAAGGAGAAAGTCCCCGAGTGAGAATGTAAATTCCAAGACATGCTTCTAGGCCTGTTTTACTCTTTCTTTTTCCCCAGTATGTATCATCCTGTCATTTTCTAGACAATTTGTTTGCCTATTTACTGTATTCCCCTCATACAATGTAAATTCTCAAAGATAAGGACTTTATTCACCAATGTATCCCCTGCATGTAGAACAGTGACAAGCATACCAAAGACCCTCAAGTATTTTTTAAATAAATAAACCAACTTAAAAGTGTCATCTAAGTGAAGTGTCATTTCAGTGAGATTACCTTAAGAATATAGTAAAATAAGTAAATTTTAATAATGGTGATTTTAGTATTTGGAGCTTGAACATATGAGAGCAATCCAACAGAGGAGACTAGGAGAACTCAGGTAGGAAGATAAGACAGTGTTCTAGAAGCAAATGAAAGAAAGTATTTCAAAAAGAAGTGAGCAAATATGCTAGTTACATGTTGACAGCTTTAGTAAGATTGAGTACTGACCAGTGACCACGCCAACGTGAAAGGTCAGTGACGACATTCACCTGAACAGTGCGGTACAAGGCGCGAGGATGGAGTCTAACTGCTGAGAACAGGAAGATGAAGGAGAGGAAACAGACATGTTAGAAGTGAGGTCTGCTGTCAAGTGGAGAAACAGCCACACAAGAGTATGCTGCAAGGTTTGCTGTTAATATATGAGTGTCTCAGTACATTAATGATCTTTAACAAGAAGGAAACAATAATACAGAAAGAATGGGGGGCAACTGAGTAGGTGAAAAAGGATGAAATTCAGTTCATAAGTAAGTGCACTGGCTCTAGATAAGACCAACAAAATAATTTATCTATAGTCAGCAAGACAAAAGTGGAGCACATATGTGTAAATACTGACAGATGTGGCAGAAATTCTGTTTGCCTCTAGTCTCTCAGTGATATGGTCATCAGCTGATAATGAAGAAAGCATGTATAGTCGGTCGGCATGGCACTCAAACAGACCTGGCACATACCTCACAAGATGTGATGTGTGTATGTGGCAATATCCCCCAAAGAAGATACTCATTATGTGTCACAAATATGTATTAATTTTAACAATTGGAAAGACTGTATTACACTATAATTATTTATGGACATGTCTCTTTCCCTACTAAAACACAAAGATCAAAAAGTACTTTTCATTTTTTCACTGTCAGCATAACACAGTGCTCTACAATCAAATGTTTTGTTAACTAAGTAAATATTACAGATTCTTTTAAGACCCTGGGACAAAGTCAAGAGTTTCACATCAATAAACACAATATTGCCAAGCATTTATACCATATCTATGTACACACAGTCATATGTACACAAATGCTATTATAAACACTGAAAATCAAAAACCATTAAACTTTAACTTATTTTATTTGTGAAATAAAAACATATTTCTTTTTTAACATAGTAAGAATATGAAATGTTGATATTGAAAATAAATGTTTAGGTAGAGTTATGAGATACTCTGGAATATGCTTCATGCTGACTTTAAGTAATCAATATTTCATGACAAAATGTTTACATGTAACTTCCTAACAACATGTTAAAAAAGAGTTGCCACACTAGTATCTTCCACATGTAGAAAAAAAAGCAGACATGCTCTCACATTATAGCCATGTTTTGTAAGTACAGGGTTTTCTTCCAACACCAAGTATTGAGAACAACAAAAATTAAGTACCTAAAATCAAATAGGTGCGCGCGCGTTTGTGTGTGTGGGGGTGGTTATGGGGGAGACGAAAATGATCAAAGTCTGTGTATGCACAAATCTGCCAGAATGAAACCTATCAATCTGTACAAATAGTTTTAAAAAGTGAAAATAATAAAGTAGCTGTCAAAAGAGACATGCTCCTCACATTTAGAATACTCTCATTATTTAAGATTTTATAATAATCAATATAAACCAATTAACAATGATCTGTCTACAAATTTTATCTTTCAAACAAACCCCCAAATGACTGTAAACTGTGCTATGCACAATTGTTTTTAAAATCACCAAAACTCAAAGACTATGAAAAACTCCAGAAATACAAATAAATTTGAATTTTGACTATGTCATATTTTCATTATCATTTTATTCTTTAAATTTCTTGGGATATTCTTTTGAACAAAGCAAATAGTAGTGATACTATATACTACCTGTAGAAAATTAAGAACTCTTATATACAATTCTTTAAAAAATGTATTCAATTATTATGGAATATATCATTTTATTCTAAAAAACATGATGCTAAGCAATGAACAACTACCTTGAAGCAGGCCCAATTTCTTCTAAACCAAGGATTTGCCAGGCTTCCCAGCTATCTTTTGAGGAAACCTTCTCTAGATTTATTCAGAACACCAAGAAGTAGGTACAGAACAGAAATGTATGCAGGTCACTGCACAGTCTCTAACACCAAGCCTGCAAAAGGTGAGGGAAATGAATGACACAATACAACATCACACAGGTTTAACCCAGAACAGTCTGCTGTTGTTGCCTTTTCCCTATGACCCGAGGCTCCACTGTTTAGTGAGATATAGTGGAAATTAAAAAAGAATATCTGAAGAGGGAATTAAAAACGAGAGGTGCACGTCAAGAGTTTTTACTCTTGGTGAAGTCATATGGTTTCCACCACTGAGCAAACTGCAGTGCTTTCTTCCTCTGATCCTCAAAGCTTTCTTGGACGCCCTTCCGCCAAAGTCTTGGTTCTAGATCCAACATCCCACCAATGATTTCCTTTTGAAGAGTGAGAAAAATACAAACATGTGGGTACAAATAGGAAGGAAATAAGAAAACTTTATTTTGCTATGAAATATAGCATTAGGTAGCTCACCATGACAATGTTCAAATATTACATAAATACTAGTTTCTGGTTAAAAAAAAAAAACTTGTTTTCAACTAATTCCAATTGTGTGAGCCCTGTAATTCTTCAGAATCCTACCTGTGTCTCCTGTTAAACAAACTGCTCATTTTGTTGCTTAACACATCTACCAGGTGACCACAAAGGGGAAGAAGAAAAAGTGAAATTTAATTAATTTGGTCCATATTAGTTGCTCTGGTAAACTGTCTGGAGAAAAGTTAATCAACTTTAGCAATTAAATTTGCTGTGCAACTGCAGCTGAATCTCAGGGTAATGTCTCTCTGCAGCCTATTATAAACCAGTTTCCTCCAATATTAGCTGGAGTTCTTTTCTTAGGACGCAAACTCATATTTTAATATTAATCAAAGTAAATCTAGATTTTAAAACTAAATCACTTTCACTTAAGAGGTCACATTCTCAAGCTCTAAAAGGAATGGCTTTTTAATTCTCTGCTGCTTATTCTAGAGTATTTGTTTCATGATCCTCCTGTAGTGCTACTGGTCATAGAAATTAATCAAATTTGTGTGTGTGAATATCCATGTGCAGAAAGATAAGGGCAAGATCTGCAATTCTTACAGGAAAGGCAGCTGGTAACTGTGGCAAGTATGGTGGACAGCACCAGACTAAGGGTCACATTCTGCACATTCCATCTGGTTCTGCTGGACTGTGCATTATGATCTTAAGACAAATAATAATAACCTCTCTCTAAAATACTGGTTCCTCATCTGAATAATATACCATGAGGATGCACTACCCACATGCAAATGCCATGCTGCAGGGAATACAAAGATTACTAATATGTAGCTACCTTGTCTTCAGAGAGCTTATAAAAGAATACAAAGCTGTGGTGGGAAAAATTCTATTTGCTTGATAAATCAGGAAAATATTCAGGGAGAAGAGAAAATTCCTTACCATTAGGAAAGAGAATAAAGGGCCAAAAGAGACAGTAGTTTATATAGAATAAAATCAAGAGAAATGATGCAAATTTACATTTAATGCAAGAGATTCTTGATTCAACTAAGAAAAGCAATAGAAGAAAGCCTAGCTTTTAAGTTTACCTGAAATTTATTCCTATAACACATCAGGCTTTGTTATATCTAACATATAGGATGGGTTCTGGCTCTCTTACTAATGTACCTGCTAATAAAAAGGACCGTCCCAGCGATCTCCTCTTGCTCTCTGAACTACCACTTTGCTAAGAGATAGAAGGGAGTACTTGGACCCACAAGTTATGTCCTGGGAAGTAAACTGAAAAGAAAATGCTTCAGTGTTACATTGATAACTGCAGAAACATTGCTTTTAAAATTAAAACAGTTTCATATAATCCCTAATATATGTGGAATATTAAACTCCCAATTTCAAAAAATAGATAATTTACTTCCTCTTTACTAGATTCAATATATTGAGATTTATAGAGCCTAGTTTTAAGGCTCTATAACAATAGGACCTTTCAGAGTGAGGAAAACAAAAAATTTCTCTCTACTTTGAAAATAAATTCTGAAAATGTCTAAAACAAGTTCCTATAATACATTAAAACAATTTGAAGATGCATGTGATTTTAAAATCTGGTTAACCATTCAGGACAACATAATAAATTCTATGTCAAAATCTCTGTAGTTTGTGACATCCCTATTCACTGTAGAAGGTGGTCTTACGCAAGAAAAGGCAATGTGAAGGAAAAGCGAACACTAAGAAGAGTTCATCAAGGTCCCTCAGAGAGAGGGGATGTGATAAAAAAGGCCTGATATAAAGATTCAAAGATTAGATAAAATGTCACTTCTAGGGTAGTATTGCTCAGCCTTCCTCTGGCTGTTTCAGCTATTACATTAACCTCACTCCATTCCTGACATTAGTTTATAGCTCAGCAGCTATACCTCTAACGAATGTACTGTCAGGGGGCAATCTCTGAGAGAAAATACTGGCAATCAAAACATCTGGTCTCTACTACCTGCTCAGAAACTATTTGTGTGGAATGATTTATATATTCTGCTTGGACTGCAGCTCACCTAATTATATATGAAGAGGTAAGATAATTTTGTTCTGTAGTTTGACCATGACCATCAGTATCCCTGTTCTGTCCAGTTCTGTCACTTAGCACATGACCCTGGGGAAGTTACACAATTTCTGTTTCTTTTTCTTTAAATAAAGGTTGTAATAATATCAATGCTATAGAGTTATTGTGTGAGCACTAATTGCGTGCTCAGAACAGCACCTGACACACAGCAAATGTTAATAAATGTTAACAACTTTCATTATTCTCAGGATAACATTGGCTGACTCCAAATGTTACAGTCACTGTTGACACTTCAGAAATATTTCCTCCCCCTCAAAATTTTCTGACTCTATTACAAATATTTTTTGGTACATTTGTTAGTATTTTCCAGATGTTGTCTCTGACAATTGAGGGGAGTAATACTCACTTATCTCACTGTACAGTATGGTCAAGGTTTTGATTTTCATTCAAAAGAAATGTGAATACCAGCGAGGCATGACAGTGCACACCTATAAATCCCAGCACTCCGAAGGCTAAGGCAGGAGCACTGCCATGAGTTTGAGGCCAACCTGTCATTTTAGGCCAGCCTGAACTACACAGCAAAGCCCTGTCTTAAAAACGAACAAGAGGAGGAAGACAAGATGGCCAATCAGTGTGCAACAAAAAACAGAGCCTCCCAGGAGAAACAATCCATAAGCCAGAATAAAACATCCTGGAGAGACCCAGACAGAGGGAGATGGATCCTCTTGACACAGGAAGAAATTAAAACATAAAAAAGCTTGTCAAATACGTTGGGACTACAACTGGAACAGCTGGACACAGTGTTTTTTCGCTGGGACCCACCAATTTTGCAGCGGACTGAATTTGCACCAGCCTGAATCCGCCACAGCCAGCAGAGCCGCCCAAACTCGTTCCCACCACAACTCACAGGAAGCAGAGCAGCGCTGAAGTTGGGGGTTGGTGAGCCCAACGGAGAGCAGAGCCAGCAAAGGGACTTTCATTAATCCACGGTCAGTGCTGGGATTGGGACACTCCCCCGCCATGGGAAGGGCATGATCAAATGGGCGACATGTGAATCTGGCAGGAGGAGCCTAAACTGGGAGCAACAGTGACTTCAGTTGGTTCCTCTCTCCCCGAAACAGATTCGTGGGATTTGCTTGGACTGGGCCGTGCCCCTGGCTGGGACCCAAAGAGCCGTCCCAAATCGATTCCCTGCGCCTAAGCAAGCACTAATGTGGGGGGGGGGGGGGGGGGGAGGCCTCTGCTGTTTGGTTGGCCCGGTGGGGAGGGGCAGGCTTAAGCAGCCGCTGCTTACCCCTCAGAGCAGTCAGAAGAAGGGGGAGGTCCCTCACCAGCATGCTTCGGAGGAGGCGTGGCCAACAGGAAATGGGGCTGGGACCTGCAATGTGACCTGTGTGGAGGAAGCCGGGGCATGACAGGAGAGAGAGGCAGGAAGAGGGCCCCAGCCCAGAACCCTGAGAGCCCTGATCCAGGAGAGGGAAAAACAAGGGAGCCTGAGGGCAGCAAACACGCAACAGCAGGCATGGCTTCAATGGACATTAAGAGATATCTTCGGGACCTTGTAGACCAGCTCAAAACTGAAATATTAAATCAGGCAAAGCAAGATATGAGTAGAGTAATAAAAAAATGCTCTCAGGGAGCATCTCTCAGGAAGATACAGATGGTAGAAGGGAGGAACACAAAAAAAGGAGAGAAACATTCAATAAAGAATATAAAGAAAATATAGAATACATGAAGCAGATTCAAAGAGACTACCAGGAAATTAAAAACTCCATTGAAAGCTGGCAAAACTTAAAAGAAACTAAGCATAGACTATCAAAACTTGAAGACAAGTTTGCAATGTGTGATTATGAAAGGAAAGATCTCTTACAAATAACAAGGAAACAGGCAGTAACAATACAAAGGCTAGAAGATGACAAGAGAACCTACAATTTAAGAATAAGAAATGTGAATGAAGAAGCAGGAATACATACAGGTGAATTACAAAGGCTATTCATGGAAATAATTAAGGAAAACTTCCCAAGCATGGGAAAAGAAAATGACATTCAATTATGTGAGGCATACAGAACCCCAGCCACCTACAACCAAAACAGAGCTACACCCAGGCATATAATAATCAAGATACCAGAAATTCAATATAAAAACAGAATATTAAAAAGCATCAGAGAAAAGAAACAGAGTACCTATAAAGGTAAGCCCATCAGGATCACGGCTGACTTCTCCACACAGACCATCAGATCAAGAAGAGGTTGGAGCGAAATATTCCAAGCCCTGAAAGAAAATAATCTCCAGCCCAGATTGATGTACCCTGCAAAACTGTCACTAGAAATTAATGGAGAAACAAGATACTTCCATGACAAAGAGGAACTGGGCAAGTTTGTGACCACCAATCCAACCCTACTGAGAATACTGAAGGACATTCTAGAGAGAGAGACAAAAAATACTAGGATTTTAGGAACAGAGGCAGAAAGGCCTAATGAGCGGGGCAGGTAGTAGAATGAAGGAGAAAGTAGACAAACAGGCAGAAAAATAGCATAGCAGAAATGAGGCAGAGAAGGTTGGCTATAATCTCTAACATAGATGGCCTTGATACACTATACTGTTAATAGTGCACCAGGATTTAAAAACCCACATTACTCACACTACTCTGCATAGATGTATTATATTCCAGTCATTCTACCTGTACTAGATTTGAGGGTACAAACAGTAATCCCAAAAATAACAGGATATAGTACGGTAATCATCCTTAATTTCCTATTAAGTCAATCTAAAGCTCTGTAAAACCTACAGTTTTACCATAACTGATTGTAATCAAATCTGGTTTGTTAGATCACTGTTTTGCATTGATAGATTTTATCCAAAGCTGTTATGATTGATAGTATCAAGTCTGAGAGTATAGGCAACTGCACTTAAGATGACAAGATCCACTAGAATATCCACTCTGGTTTGATTATTATCTGCCTTTGAAGTTTTATATTGTCTACAATATTTTATTTTTTACTAATATTGTTATGTACTGCAATATTCAATTATACTGCTATATTCATATATTGTTTACAATGCTTTATTTTTTACTAATATTGTTATGTACTGTTATATTCAATTATACTGCTATATTCATTTATGCCTGATGATATAGGCAATTCTATTGAAGATAATAAGACAATACAGCAATCATTGTAGATCACCTTGTACTGTGGTTTTATATGACTTTTTGGTTTCATGTTTTTATAGGAATTTGTTTTGTTTTGTCTTACTAAGTTTTGTTTTTCCCTCTAATACAGAAAGGATAGAAATACATGTAGAGACTCATGTATGCATAGCCGTTTACACTCTCACTGTTTGACGATCTACTTTGTATCTACTTTGTATGCTGTAATTTTGTAACTTGAGCAACTATTTCTAAGAGGACAATATGTAATTTATCAACTAATGATTTCTTATTGTTTACCTTTTTTCTGAAATTCTGTATTATCTCTACCCTTTACGTGCTTTTTTTTCTCTTTAAATAAAAAACAAACAAACAAACAAACAAGGAACATGATTACCAAAATGCTAACTCTTGGGATTTTATCAAATCTGTGATACCTTTCCAAAGTAATGAGGGAATTTGTGCTGATCTTCAATGACATGGGCAAATCCTCCCTGGAGACCAAAATCCACTGAGAAGTAAGGTAAGCCTCTGGGAACCTAAACAGATAGACAAATTAACAGATGTGTAAAATACAGCATGAAACTATGCTTAATCCCTCTTCCTGCTTTCTGACATGATAGTAATTAAGCATCCCTCAAGACACATGTAGACAAGGCATATCCAAATCTAGAGATACCTAAGCAATGACACAGCTTTCTAAATAAAAGATTTCATTTTGATAGCTTAGTGAGAGAGCTCTAAATCATATTTGGCAATTATAACAAAAACCAATTGTTTCTGTCCTTGGGAAAAACACAAAATAAAAAAAAATATTTTCATATAATCACAGAATAATTTTCAGGATTCACAAATAAAAAATAAGGAAATATTTTCCCATATGTTATTTATAACAAAGAATAAGAAGAGGGACCTGGCCACATATGTTAAACTTCACTTACAATATCCCTAAAATTTTTATTATAATATAGTTATCAAAGATAGCCAAGAAGATTCATAACTTTTTATTAACTGGTAATGGTGGTATAATAACACTTAGTCTTTATCAACCTAATTTCAAAATATCTCTAGGATTAATTTTGTATTACCCTATATTGTTTTCTTCTCTCCCTCTTTACACACACACACACACACACACACACACACACACACACTCCAAATATTTTAAAATATATCTTCAGTGGAAAACTGGAAAAGGCCTTAATTTTTTGTTTCTCTATCAATGAAGTAATTCTTATGCCACTCCAAATTTTCCCTTACAAGGCCTATTACTGTCACTGAAAATTATCCCAACTGGGTCAATTTATACTAACATTTTCTCCCTCTAAACCCCTCACACACAACTGACATTTATTTATTTGGGCATCCAAAACACATATTCCTACTTAACAGCATGAATTTTGTGTTGCACCCTCAGGCAGGTACAATTTAGAAGGGTATGGCATGGTATGACAGAAACAGTAGTCACCTTGAAACATTATAAAGCAAATATAAGTAAGATTAATAGAGTTGTTTATAGTACAGGAAGAGCATGAATAAAAAAATCTGCTTACAAAATAGTATAAAACATAAAACAGAGAAATGAGTTGCTACTTAGAGGCTTTATATTTTTCTACATCTCCACCTTTTCAATATAATATTCATGCACAACCTTGAAAATTTAAAAAAATTTCAAGTGACAGATGATGTTCTGAATGTATCTGTGACTCCCAAGTGTATGACCTCAAGGAACTTATTTAACATCTGAGTCTCGTGAGAAATATGAAATGTCAGTGGTTTGTTGTGAAGATCAAATGGACAATGTATATAAAGTGCCTAGCCCAATTCTTAGCACATAGATTACCAATTTCATTTCTATCTCTCACACAAGCTCGTTCAATGAAAAAAACCATTTTAAAAGGCTGTTAGAGTATTTTTGACATCTGAGCTATATCACCAGGTACAAAGCATGAATCTGCATGGTAAAGAGATGTTATAGAATTATAGCTATTGTAGTATGGTTCCTTTTTTTTTAAGTATGATACTTTGAAAGGCAGAAATAATTTGGGAAATAAATATGTAATGATAAAAAAAAAGTGTAATAAGCTCTACCTTTTGTGTTCTCTGAGCTTGAGGTAGCAGCTGTCTTCATAAGAAAATAGGTACCATTACTCTTTGCTTGTATCATGCTGTGGTAGGCAGAATAATGGGTCCCTAAATATGCCAATGCCCAAGTCCTGGTATGAGTATGAGTATGTTACTTGACATGGCAAGAGGGACTTCACATGTACGCATAAGCTAAGGATCTTCAAATGAGACGATCTGGTGCTGTACACATAAGCTCAATTAACTACAAGAATTCTTATAAAAGACAGGAGCCCAAGAATAAGAAAATGACTGGGAGATACTACACTCTCCACTCTGAAGATGAAGGAAGGGACCACAAGCCATGGAATATGAATAGCTTCTAACAACAAAAGGAGACAAGAGAATCAAATCTTTCTGCAGAAGGAGAAAGCCTCCTGGCTCCATAAGGAATACAGGCCTGCTGACAAACTGATTTTAATCCAATGAAACCCATTTCATGCTTGTAATCTCCCAAAATGTAAGATGATAAATACTTTAGGCCATTATATTTAGCAATAAGAAACTAACATACATACCAAGACTCAATAACCTATGGCCTATTTGCAAAGATGGCACACTGAATACCTATTTTCTTATGAAGACAGCTGCTACCTCAAGCTCAGAGAACACAAAAGGTAGAGCTTTTCTAGCAGGTAGAGCCTGCTAGAAGAAGCTCAGGAATCACAGAGCATGTGGCAGTGAGAGCTTTCTTTTTACTGAGCTGGCCACCATAGGGAAAGGTTAGAACTGTGGTACTATTCTAACCATGGTGACAAAATTACAGCAAAGACATTTATTTGTGGTAGAAAAACAGTATACTCTAATCATTTCCCTTCATTACAGCTGTAACTCCTGACTTCCTGTAAGTATTAGTAAGTTTCAAGGGTTCTGGCAAACTCAAATTTTCCTTAATTAAAAAAAATCAATCTCTAAGTGTTGGATTTTTAAAATTACTACAGTTTCTGCACAATTAATCTTAACATGTTTAAAAGTTAAGAAAAATTCCCAGAAATCTCAATAAAACATTCTTGTGAAAATGCTCAGTTTTTGATAAGTTATTATCATGCGATTCCTCTGCATGTGAACACTCATATCTGTTTCCTTCATCTATTTCCACGTGCTTCATACCACACTGTAATAAATCAAAAGACCCAAAAAAGTAAAAAGTAAAGGAGATGAAAAAGGAATAAGATTCCACACAACTCCTGTCTTGGTTACTTTTTACTGGTTGTTGAGACAAAACATCCCACATCCAAAATAAAGGAAGGAAAGGTTTGTTTAGCTGTCTGTGGAGGTTTCAGGCCATAATCAGCTGGTTCCAAGGCAGAGTGACCTGGCACAAGGCCAACACTTCAAGGCAGCATCTAGAGAAAAATGGGGTGCCCTTCTCTTGCACAAAATGAGGATATTTACAAAGCAAGGATCCTGGCTCCCTGCTGAGTCTCTCAGTTAAATTCTAAATTTCTCAAACTGATACAATGTATCAACTATGACAACTCCAATTCCACACAAGGTACATAAACATTACACACAACTCAAATTCCCTACAAGGAACAAAAACATTATACACTAACACATACTATTAAAAATAAAAATTAAAAACTATCTAGTTGCACACTTTTTCACGTTTATTGCTTTCCTCAGTATGTTTATTGATTTTAGTCAGATTTTCACAGACGTGTTGATCTCATCATTTCATAACACTGTCTTATGCTTTTAAGTGTATATTTTGATTGACATACTGGAGTTGTTTTTAAAGACAAATGGGTTAACTTAAGATCTCCTGGTTACTTAATTCAGATACTTCCTTTGACTTTAAAAAATAAGAGATACCAAATGGTGCACCAGTAAAAAAAGCTGTGTATACCTTACAGCAGATGGGGTATTCAAAAATTTCTATCTGAAATGTTTTCAGCTGCCATTAAAATCATTTTCTGAAAGAATATTTAATGGTATGGTATGTTTTTGCCTTTGTTTTTGTTTACTTTGTGTTTTAATATGCTATCTGGTCTAATTTACCTGCAAAAGAAGAGCAAAACACTGACGATAATGCTGTGCTTCCACATGAAAATTATGTACCTTCAGTAATGCAATGAAATGTGTCTTCTGACTAGGATATAATAAGGAATCTTTTCAGACACGAGTCACCTGTCAGGAATCCAGCTTTCCAGAAGAAGCAGGAGAGAAAGGGTCTAGTGACATTTACTGGAAGATGAACTAGCAAACGTTTTCACAGCCATACTACGTTTTAGGCTTTAGGAATCACGTGGTCATTACGGTGACCACATACAGCATATCAACATGAAAGCAGCCATGAGCAGCACATAAAATAAAAGAGAATGGCTGCATCCTAATGAGACTGCATCCAACAAACACACAGAGGACTGGGTTCAACATTCTGGCCCAAGGTGCCATTTTCTGTACTAGAATACAAGCTCCAAAAAGGGCAAGGATCAGCTCCATTTTGTTCTACTATGCACAAAAAGTACCTCGAACAGCGTCCACATTCAGCATGAACTTAATAAATATTTGTACAATAAATTATTTTGAAGAAAAAAAGAATCTATACTTCTATTTGATCTCTATTCCATTATTTACATTTCTAGAAATAAGAAAGGTCATTCTAGAAGTAATAATCATAAGTGTAACTTGTATCTAAACGCTGACTGGCAAAACAAGATTAAATTATAAAATATAATGAGTCCTGTGCTTAGAAATTCCTAGTTTCTGGGGACAAAATTGGAAATTTTTGTATCAAAAAAGAAGAAAATGAATTCCAAATTGAAACTGTAGCCTCTCAAAACTCTTACTATTATTACAAATGACCCTGTTATCTCGGCTACAAATCTAAAAAGGCCTGATGGCAGATTCAGATGGCTGTCATATAAATTAGTGAGGAAGGGGGATCATGGTAGACGGCCAAGAGCCAATAAAACCTCCTTATAAACAACAATTTTATACATCGGATAGACAAAAATAATTTCTTAAAGAAAATATTTCTTATAAGACCAGTTTCTTTTGCTATTAACTCTTATACACTAACTTTAGTTCAACTTTACATGAAAAAAACAATCACAGATAAGACCAAGTACTTTTTTGAAAACAAATAAGCTAAACAAACCTTTCCTTCCTTTATTTTGCGTGTGGGATGTTTTGACTCAACAACCAGTGAAAAGTAACCAAATAAGAAATTATTTAGGAATAAGGAATTATTTTACCTTTAGTTGCTTAGTCAAATGGTCTATTTTTCAACTAAGATTTAGGAGTTAACAAAGATCCTAAACACTACAATAATTTATGTTAGAAAAAACTAGGTACTTACAGACTTTCTGATGTCTTTTGAAGAAAGATCAATGAGTTTCTTGTTCATGGACCACTCTTCATCAGATTCCATTATGGCTTTCTAAGAAATAACCATTTGTTAAATGGAGTAATATAGCAGCAAATATGAAGAAATTGCTTAATACAAATAATTTATCACATCATAATATACATAATAGTACTATATAATACACAAAATAGTATACATAACATACATCTGAATAGAGTAAGGCTTTTTGTTATTTAAAATTTAGAATGTCTTGATTGTGTTAAAATCCTATTAGCCAAAGACCAGTTTCTTTTACTATTAACTCTTATACACTAACTCTAGTTCAACTTTACATGAAAAAAACAATCACAGATAAGACCAAGTACTTTAATACTGAAAAAATCTTGTAAATATAAAAGTTCATGAATTTTAGTTTTATTTCTCTTATGCCAACCAAAAACTTGAACTATTTCTAGCCATATAAAAAAGTAAAACTGCAGACAGCTAAGGTCTATTTTTCTCTGTAAAAAGAGGTAAGAAAAATACACAGGGAATTTTAAGACTTTTCCAGATTCAGCAATACAACTTTTATTGTAAAGAAATGCTTCCTAAAAGTAAAAGCCAGAGTAATGATATAAAATAATTAATTTTTTATCCTTTCATTAATAAAGCAAATTTTAAAGATGAAATTCATATTCAAACTAGTACATAAGTACATCAGATACACTGCTGCTTCCTATTTTAAAATCACAGGCTCCTTGACTTCACATCATAAGACAGCATATTCAACATAAAATTGAAGCCAAGTGAAATAGATGAATGCATTGTTAAGGATTAAACAAAAAGTTTAGTGTACAAGAGAAATATGTGCACCATTCTGCCAAGAGATGACATATTTGGATGCTACATGAGCAACAGTGGCTGCTCTAAGTTGGTCTCTCTCTATATTTCAAATGCTTCTAGTCACAGTCACCCATGACTCTACTGAGGAAGTAACAACAACAACAAAAAAAGCCTTAGAAAAAAAATATAATAATCTCTTGAGCCTTTGGGAGTGCAAAACTTATTTTCTTATACTTTAACAATGCAATTCTTTAAATCGTTAATTACATTATTTTTTAAAATCTCTAAAGAGAAAATTTTGGCATCTCTTTAACAAATTTCATAAACTTTATAGCTCAAATTCATAAATTTTATCATTTTATATGCAATGTTCTTATACCAACTCACAGAATATCATCTCCTTTTTTCTTTATGTTAATATTTCACTTATAGTTCTATATTGATGCATTTGCAGTAGTCTATAAATCACATTTAAGTCAGCAACAAATACTAGAAAAAGTTGATTGAATACGGTAATGACACTTAATAGGTCATAAATGCTAGTCATTTATTTCATGCCCTAAAATGTACATTAAAATTGGACATTTTTTTCTCTAGTATCACAAATATTAAATATTAAAATTTCATCAATAATTTGTCTTAACAATTGTAATTTTTACTAATTATGTTATCTTTGGTTCTAGTTTTTCAGTGATCCATTTTCTAGAATTATGATTACAGTTTTGACTTAGAAGTGCTTTCTGGAAAAACACACATTCTGGTAAAACACATGAGAAATGAAGATCAAAATAGATATTATAATTTACTATTTGAAGCTAGCATGCTTTCAACAGGTAAAAAGTCTACATACCTTCCAACAGATATATAATCAGCAGAAAACCTTTTACTATACCTTTATATAACATAAAATTTGATATATGGATATGGAAAGAAAAAATACATGAATAAAGACAACTTGTATCCTTAGCACAGTAGCAAAAAATATGTATAAAGAATGTTTGTAAATACCTTAAAATAGACAGGAGCCATGTCACCCACTTCCTTTGGAAGAGGAATACATTCATAAACCATGTGATACTGTTTCTTCATGCTCATATTAGTTTCTAAAAAGATACAGTCCAATCCTTTATCTTCAAACATCTTTACTAGTGATTTCCTAAACATCTAAGGAAAGTAGAAAAAAATGAACACAAACATATATTTAAGTGTTTCTCTTCTATGTGTGTAAGACTTTCAAAATAATTTAATAATTTGAGATCTCTATTAAAAGAAAAGGGTGTCTAATTTCAACACAAAACATACTACATATATTTCAATAATATTGATTTTTAAAGTTACACAACTAAATGATGAGAAAAAATTTTATGGCTCATTAATTAAAAGAAACACCAAAATGATTTTATTCTTAAAATAGATACAGAGATTCCAAATTACAAAGATGACATGAAACTCCCACATTACTAGAATTTACTGTTTTCCATATTTCTAAATCATCATTTATTCACCTAACTTCTCATTCCTCATTTAATAAGTGTGTCTGAATTAAAATTCCTTTCAATACATTTAGGCAAGGTACACTGCAGAATACTGACGTTCACAATTTGTATTACATTATTTTAAAAAATCAAGTAAACATGAATAATTTTAAAATTAAAATTATTTTCCTTAAACTATTAAAGCTATATAGGGCTACTATACAATATCAATGCTATAATTTATTCAAGTTTTAAAATACATGTCCAAATAAAAGTTATCTAAAAATAACAGAAGAAACACATTTCCATTCTCTCTGGGGAGTAACCCTCAAAAATGACATCAAATCAATTCTTTTAAAGGTATAAATGTACTTGAACAAAGAGAACTAGAGAAGACAGAATGAAAAGCAGATTACAATATTTGACCCAAATACTAGAAAGCTGGTTCTTACACTAAGAAGGAGCTGGAATATCGGGGAAGAAATCCACATTACCTGCAGGACCCTTGAAAGCCTCAGGAATTTACCTCATGGAAGCAGAGGTAAAGATGCAGCTAGAACAGATGACTTACGTGTTGCTCTCCTTACCAGCAGAATACTACAAGATTATCCTCGGAGAAAGGTAAAATACACAGTGGCTGAGCTTGGAAAACCAGACGCATTGGAGGGTACACACCCTTAAAATAGGGGTGTTGTAGGAAAGACTAAATGTTCTTAAAACACTCAGTACTTGGTCACCTCCATCTTTCTTTGCCTCTCCGCATCCAAAAGCCTGGCACGCAAAATTAGATGGGACAGATAGAGGAGGTACAAAAGGTCTTTTCTAGAGCATAAGAGCCCCAAAGGAATCAGCATTAGCAGTTCCTAAGTGAAATGGCTCCATCGCATCCCTCCACAGTGAAGCACAGTGTATACAAGCTCAACAATCCTCCTCCTCTTCCACCTGACGAGTGTGGAATGTTTTTTTTTTAAATGAGATAGACAGCCTAACTGTAGCAATATATTTGGCATATTCTTCAACGTGATAAAAAATTTAAAGAGACTAAGTATCACTACATTTAACAATTTGAATCTTATTTGAAATTTATTTTTAAGTATGTTGCCCTAAAATTTATATTTGTATTTTCTATTACAGAGAAATCTAAAGTTTAAATGTTATATATAATCATACATAATTTTTAAAAAACTCTTGAAAAACCAGTTATGCCTCTACAAACAATACTTTGTGCTGAGTCAAATCAATTTTTAAAATGTACCCAACAAAGGAAGTGAATAATCTTAAGGATATTCACCAGAGTATAACTAACATACTTGAAGGTAAAAACAAAAAGCAAAAAACAAAATGAATTTTTAAAAATACATCGTACTAGGATTCGAATATTTTATTCATTATCCCACAATATGTAATTTCTAGTATTATTTTTCCTTTATCATACAAAGAGAGCTATAATTTTATTATTTGTATGAAACACTTTGCTTTTCCTCCTTTCTTCAACTTTCCATAATGCATCTATCTGACCTATAAAAAAAATACGTATTATTCCTTTGGACAGAATTAATGTATGATTTTACCTCTGCATTTCTCCCTAAACTTAAAATTACATATGCATGTAATTCAATATCTGTTGAACTGAATATATCTATTTCTCCGCCTTAATGTTTTCCATCAGGTAGCTTAATTTCTTACAGAAATATAAAACATACCACTAGATTTCTGTCATTAGTAAGGACTTTTGGCAGTGTTACTTATTCTAAGTTAAATCTATTTGTATGTATACAGTCTTAAAACACATCCCAGAGAGCTCAAAGTAATTCTAAAACCCAACTCTTCACATTTTTCATGTTAAATCATCTATTGGTATTTCCACCAATGTATGGAAAAACACCTCCTCACCAAAAATAATAATCATGTGCTTATTCTTCCATTGGCCTTGAAATGCAACAAAATGAGCTGCCCGTTTAACTTTCATATTATAAATTTTAAAAGCCCAGGAAGTAAGAGACTAAATTTCATGAAACGAACCAAAATAATACCTCTTTTGGTATTTTATCAGCATGCTACAAAGAGAAACATATCTTGCATCTTTTGAAGTCATGATTTTCAGATCTTTAAACTATGGCTTTCTGTAACTTCTAGTCAGTTGCCAGGTGTTTAAAAGAAAAACAAGACCAACCTACTTCCCTCCTATTATCATTACAAAGTTTTGAAATAATTCAGCAACAATTTTATCCATGTTGCTGTACCTTTCAATGTCTTTTAAAAGTATCAGTTACCAAAACAAATCTCTAAAGCCAAAATCTGGGTCAGATTGTTAAAAGAAAAGAGAAGAAATTACACCTAGACAAAAATGGCAAAGTAACTACAGCAGAGAAGACCAATTCCATGACAGGAAAATATGACAGCTACTGATTCCCCAAACTTCTTTTTATTATCTGGAAATGTCTTTCTTTTTGGATGGAAATTTTCTAGCTTACTGTGCCAATAATGATATTTCATGCTACACAAAGCATAGATGAGAAATTTAGATTAATCTAGAAAATAATAAGTTTGTCATCAATTATTTAGTAAACAAAATTTTCAACTCAGTATATAATGGAAACAGTGGTATCTCAGTTCACAAATACTTTGTGAACAATCTGGTTTACAAATCAAAGTGCATGGCAAAATTTTGGTTTTGTTTGTGAACTCTCCATGAGGTAATGAATACAAGCATAGCCATCTTTCCTGCATGAACATGAATATGACTACTTTTTCCAGAATCACGCAACAAATTAAGCTTGTGAACTGAAGTACCACTATAAAATCGAAAGGTTGTGAGTGATGGAAACATGATCTACACATATATACAACTATGAAAATACAAGTACCCAAATTCAGAAGTAAAATCAATGAATGAAATAGAAAACCCATTACAATATATGTATTGCAACACTTTGGAAAAATTGTGCATGAGCTTTACAATGACAGGGAGCATCTTCATGCTGACCTGAATTTCTTCCCAGATGTCTTCATCCAATAAGGTAGCCGCTCGATGATGCTGCAAAGGGACTATCAGGCAGTGTCCCTCGGAAAGAGACCGGAAGTTAGGTAAACACAAATAAACCTACAGGAAAAAATTCCAAAGGTGAAAGGTCACTACCATTTATTCTTATTTGGAACAGGACAGCCTCTACTGGGGAAAATCTACTAGTATTTAATTAAGTATACTTGCTTATAAGACACACTGTTAATACTTTCAAAGCCAAGATGATAGATAGCTTTTAATAAACTGGAAATCTAGAACAAAAGTCTCAATTTTCATTGCTATACATCATACAAAAATAAAAATTTCCTAAGAAGGCAAAAATGAGTATATTTCATCCTTGATCTGAGGGAGCTATACAGGTTGAAAGCCCTTGAAACAACATTATTTTTGAGAAGTAAAAAGTTACGGGGCCTGGTATTTGCGAAGTGTAGTCTAACGGATGCCTACTGGTCAGTTCTGTCTTAGACACTTTCTGGTTGCTGACACATAATATCCCCAAATTAAAGGAGAAAAGGTTCATTTTGCTTCAAAGTTTAAGAGAATTCAAACCATAGTTGGCAGGATCCACGGCAGAAACAACATAGTGAAAGATCATGGTAGAAGAAAACAGCTCATTCCATGGAAACCAGGAAGGAGAGACCATGGAAACCAGGAAGGAGAGAGAAGGAGGAGCTGGAAACAAGGATACACCCTTGCAAGTTATCTCCAGGGACCCAAGTCTTTAACCAGCTGCCACCTTAAACATAAGACTTTTAAGGGACTTTTTTAGATAGAAACCATGATATTCCAGGCAACGCACGGAAGTGCAGGAGTGAAACCAAAAGTGTAGTTGCATTGCCATCCCACGGGGTTCTGGTAATGACTGTCACCCTGTCACACATTTTTGCCTTGCATCTCAGACCTTCTGAAATATGACTCCATAACTCCTGCATTCTGCATATCTGAAGAGAGAGCACCATGTGGATGGAGTAAAGGTTGGCCACCAGATTGAGCAGCAGCTAGCTCCCTGGACCACAGTTGTAGCAGCCTCTGAATGCCTGAATGGCTAAACTCAGAGATACACTTTCCTAGGTGGCCCTAACTTAATAGGCTCTCTTTTCAAGTGAGCAATTTAACTTTTTCTGTCCTTTAACTAATGTGATGGGTGCAGTCCTGCTGACTTCTGAGACATAAATAAGCTTTCTGCCTGAGTGTAACATACGTGGCCTCTAATCCAGTTGCTAACACAGCCCTCCTTTGCAAACAAAATTACTTGAGCCTGCCGTCTGCTGTTACATTCTTATCAGCATTCTGGCCTTCTGAGCGACAACCAAAATCATTTCAAACTCAGTTGACAGCATTCTAGGGCTTCTTTAGCCCATATCTCCAAATTTTTCTACTTTGATTCCAAATTTTTCTAAACTCTTCCCACAGATCGATTCCAAAGACTTCTGAACTATGTAGTCAGGTACTGTCCCAGCAATAACTTTACTCCTGATAACAATTTTTCTGTATTACTCCCTTTCCCCATCACTGACTGACAATCCTGATAACCAGGTTTCAAGGCAGAAATGGCACGTAAAAGCATGGCAGTATGAAGCAACTCCCACAATGACAGCCAAGAAGCAGAAAGAGATGGGAGAATCCAGAGACAAGCATACACCTTTCAAAATTCCACACTTCAGTAACCTACTCCTGCCAACCAGGCCACATCTCCCAGTGTGAGACTTCCGGGGAAGTTTTAGATCTAAGCCATAACACTTTCCTTCCCTCATTAGCTGAAACACCAATCTAGCTAAGAAGAAAAAGGAAATAACTTCAGGATACATTTATCACTCATTAAACTGTGTTTATTTACATACATGTATCACCTAAAATCTGGTGCTATTGTAAAATTTATATATAAATAGGATTTGTTTTTAAAAAAGGTCAAACAGGATATATACAGTGAACAAAAGTTTTCCTTGGAGAACATAAACAATATCCTGCAAAAGGCTTAATCTTGTAAATTTTTACTAGGATATATATTTATTTAATAAATCAAATTTTAAAAATCTTGCTGAGAAAGGAAAAAGTAGGAAACAATATTTACTTAAACTTACCAGAAAGGAGGAGGGTGGAAAAGAAGGAAGAAATGAAAACAAGAGTGCTCAAGACAAGGGAATGTCTGCAGGCAACTTAAAAACTGAAATATGGAAATATCAGAAAATGAAATACTGAAGAAAATAACTAAATTTATAGTATGACTACTGGGATAATGCTAGGAAATCAACAATGAGGAGAGATACAAATCCCTGCTCATAAGGAATCTGTAGAATGCTATACACTGCATGTCTGTGTCCTTCCAAAGTTTGTATGTTAAAGCCAATGCCACATGGCTCTGGCAGGCAGTCTCTGAAGTTATTCAATAGTGAATTGCTCTGAAATACTGTTTGCTTTCTCAGTTTAAAGTCAAAGTAATTCCTTAAAAACTCACAATCATGTATGATTTACTCAACAAACATCTGAACAGAAGGATTTGTTTTTTATTCAGATTAAGAAAATAATTCAGAGAAGACAAGATCAGTGAGTGACAGAATACAAAGCCTCCCAGGAAAAACAATTCATATGCCAGAATAAAACACCCCAGAGAGACCCAGACAAAGGGAGATGGATCCTATTGACACAGGAAGAAATTACAACTTAAAAAAGCTCGTAAAATACTTTGGGACTACAACTGAAACAGCTAAAAACTAAAGGGACACAGTGTTTTCATGATGACCCACCAAAATTGCACCAGCTTGAATCCATGCCAGCCGGCAGAGCCGCCCAAACTTGTTCCCACCACCACTCACAGAAAGAACGGCAGTGCTGAAGTCGGGGGTTGGTGACCCCAACAGAGAGCATAGGCAGTGGAGGAACCTTCACTGATCCACGGTCAGTGCTAGGAGTGAGACACCCCACCAAGGGAAGGGCGCGACCAAGTGGGTGACACGTTGGAATCGGGCAGGAGGAGCCTGAACTGGGAGTGACAGTGACTTCAGTTGGTTGTTCCCTCCCCAGAGCAGATTAGTGTGATTTGCTTGGACTGGGCCGCGCCCCTGGCCGGGACCCAATGAGCCGTCCCAAATTGATTCCCTGCACCTAGCATGCACCGACTGAGTGATTGCCCCTGAAGTTTGGCTGGCCCAGTGGGGAGGGGCAGGCATATGCAGCCTGCTTACACCTCAGTGACAAGAGCAGGCAGGAGAGGGCAGAGGTCCCTCATCAGTGTACTTCGGAGGAACCGTGGCCAACAGGGAAGGGGCTGGGACCTACACTGTAACCTGTGTGGAGGAAGCCAGGGCCATGACAGGAGAGAGAGGAAGGAGGAGGCCCCCAGCCCAGAACCCTGAGAGCCCTGATCCAGGACGGGGAAAAACAAGGGAGACTGAGGGCGGCAAACATGCAACATCAGGCATGGCTTCAATGGACATTAAGAGATATCTTCGGAACCCTGCAGACGAGCTCAAATCTGAAACATTAAATCAGGTAAAGCAGGATATGAGTAGAGTAATAAAAGAAATGCTCTCAGGAAGCATCTCTCAGGATGATACAGATGAAAGAAGGGAGGAACACAAAAAAAGGAGAGAAACATTCGATAAAGAATATAAAGAAAATATAGAATACATGAAGCAGATTCAAAGAGACTACCAGGAAATTAAAAACTCCATTGAAAGCTGGCAAAATGCCTTAAAAGAAACTAAGGATAGACTATCAAAACTTGAAGATAAGTTTGCAATGTGTGATTATGAAAGGAAAGATCTCTTAAAAATAACAAGGAAACAGGCAGTAACAATATAAAGGCTAGAAGATGACAAGAGAATCTACACTCTAAGAATAAGAAACGTGAACAAAGAAGCAGGAATACATACAGGTGAATTACAAAGACTATACACGGAAATAATCAAGGAAAACTTCCCAAGCATGGGAAAAGAAAATGACATTTGGTTGTGTGAGAACTCCAGCCACCCACAACCAAAACAGAGCTACACCCAGACATATAATAATCAAGATACCAGAAATTCAATATTATAAACAGAATATTAAAAGCCATCAGAGAAAAGAAACAGAGTACCTATAAAGGTAAGCCCATCAGAATTACAGCTGACTTCTCGACACAGACCATCAGATCAAGAAGAGCTTGGAGTAAAGTCTTCCAAGTCCTGAAGGAAGGTGGCCTCCAGCCCAAATTGATGTACCCTGCAAAACTGTCACTAGAAATTAATGAAGAAACAAGATGCTTCCATGACAAAGAGGAACTGGGCAAGTTTATGACCACCAATCCAACCCTGCAGAGAATGCTGAAGGACATTCTAGAGAGAGAGACAAAAAATATCAGGATTTTAGGAACAGTGGCAGAAAGGCCTCAATGAGTGGGGCAGGCAGTAGAATGAAGGAGAAAACTAAACAAAGGCAGAAAAGTAGCATAGCAGAAATGAGGCAGAGAAGGATAACTAGAAACTCTAACATAGATGGCCTTGATACGCTATGCTGTTAATAGTGCACCAGGATTTAAAACCCACATTACTCACACTTTACTCTGCTTAGATGGATTATATTTTGTTCTAGTCATTCTACCTGTACTAGATTTGAGGGCACAGACAGTAATCTTGAAAATAACAGGATATAGTATGGTAATCATCCTTAATTTCCTATTAACTTAATCTAAAGCTCTGTAAAACCTACACTCTTTTACCATGACTGATCATAATTGAATCTGGTTTGTTGGATTGCTGTTTTGTATTGATAGATTTTATTCAAAGCTGTTATGATTGATAGTATCAAGTCTGAGAGCATAGGCAACTGCACTTAAGATGACAAGATCCACTAGAATATCCACTCTGGTTTACTACCTGCCTTTGAAGCTTTATACTGTCTACAATGTTTTATTTTACTAATATTGTTATTTACTGCTATACTCAATTATACTGTTATATTCAGTTATGCCTGATGATATAGACATTCTATTGAAGATAATAAGAAACAACACAGTAATCGTTGTAGATCACCTTGTACTGTGGTTTTATACGACTTTTTGGTTTCATGTTTCTATAGGAATTTGTTTTGTTTTTCCCTCTAATACAGAAAGGATAGAAATACATGCAGAGATTCATGCATGCATAGCTATTCACACTCTCACTGTTTGACTATCTACTTTGTATGGTTTAATTTTGTAACTTGAACAACTATTTCTAAGAGGATAATATATAATGTATTAACTAGTGATTTCTTATTGTTTATCTTTTTTTTTTTGGAATTCTGTATTATCTCTATCCTTTACATGCTTTTGTTTCTCTTTAAATAAAATCTTAAAAAAAAAGAAAATAATTCATTAATTACAATGTATGAGACAAAAAAATCACAATTATAGGAAATCAATAAAATTTCTTCTAATCAGTATTTAAAACATTTCTTCTATTACAATTGGTAATGCATACTAATTGTACAAATTAATGAGTTTCATTGTGACATTTGCTTACATGTATATAAGGTGCTTTACTGTATCCATTCTTACAACCCACCCCGTACCTTATCCCTTCTCCTTACAGGTTGGTCTCTTCCTAATTTCATGTCAACTTTTTTTTTTTTTCTATAGCACACAGTCTATATATTTTGAAACACTTTAGATGAAAACCTAAACGTGATGATAGTTTTCAGGCCATAGTTAAGCAGAATAAAGCATAGATAGAAAAGGTAGAAATTCAGAGCACAAAGAGTGGGGAGAACCAGGATGGAAGCTAAGCCCCCAAGAGTGAGCCAGCCAAAGACAGACCGGGGAGAACCAGGAAGACAGCTAAGCCCCGTCAGTGAGGCAGCCTAAGGCCAGCAGTCTGAGCAACTGTTTAAAGGACAACAATATGCAATATAGTAACTATTGTAGATTTCCTACTGTCTTATTACTGTTTCCTTTTATTATTTTATTCTCTTCAAAATAAAAATGAATACATAAATTTTAAAAGAAAGAAAAGGTAGAAATTCAAATGGCTTCAAAGCCTTCTGAATGAAAAGCATAGTCTGAGAGGGGAGAAACTGATCAGCCAACTGTCAGTAAACTGAAAGCAAAGAGAAGAATATAATACCATCCGAAATACTAAATGGAAAATATGGATTATCTCATAGCAGAAAATAAAAAGTGAGAAGGGAAAAAGGATATATGAGACAGTAGTAAGAGCTGAAGAAACAGAAACGTCTATTTAATAGGAAATAGCTTCCATTTGTCAGTGAATTAACAAATGACATTTTAGACACAGCTGTTCTGCTTTGGAGGTGTTCATTTTATCCCTACTAAAACTCATGCTGAAATTTTATTCACTGTACATAGATGTCAGAGCCAAAAAGAGGCAATTAGGCCATGAGAATGCTACCCTCATGAGTATACTACACTCAAAGAATGAGACGCTATAAAGCAAATTCAGCTGTCCTTACACTCTCAGTTCTCTTTATATTTTTCCACCATGCTTCGGACAGCACAAGGTTTCACCAGAAGCCAGGCAGATAGCAGTACCATGGTCTTGAGCTTGCCTGAATCTAAAACTGTGAGTTAAATACACCTCTTTTTTGCAATAAAAATGTTTTCTTATAGCAAGAAAAATGAACTAAGACAAAACCTATACGGCAAGAGACCATTAAACAGTTTGTACACTGTCTCTGTGCCTCTCTTTGCACACACAACCTGTCTTCAGTAAACTATAGACAACAGATCACTGAAAACAATTCTGAGACTTCTACAAAAGCACCATAGAAAAACTTTAAATGTTATTTGATGCATACTGTATTCCTATATTTTTAAAAGTATGGATGAAACTGAAGGGAAATGAAGTATTTAAAAGGTGACCATTATAGAACTTTAAATATTTCTGTGAAATCCCAGAAAGAAACTTAGAAAAATACATATAAGTAAGTAGTTAAGGTCCTTTTTCTTTTAAAACCAATTAAATGTTAAACTGAGTCTTTTTATTCACTTTCTTCATAAAGACTGGCAGGAAAGGGAAACACAGTAAGGAAATGAAGTAGAAACAATCGAAGTTCAAACTGCTAAGTTCTACTTTAATGACCTAAAGATATTGAAGGCTGTGTCTATATGGCAAATTATACACACACACACACACACACACACACACACACACACAATCCCAAAACTACTAGTTCCTAAAACTAACATTCATTCATTCAACACTTCTACTCTCATTTTTCCTTACTCCACTCCAGCTTTCTTGTTCCATCAACACCAACTTCATTTCCTCACACAGCCTTTTACGCACTGATGCCCCTTCCTGAAACACTCAGTTCATGCTTATCTTTACACTATTGGCTCCGTCCCATCGTACACAACTTACTAAAATCTCAGAGAACCTTACTACACCACCTTTTCAAAAATAGTATTTCCCTCATCATTTTACCCCATTTCCTTACTTTACTTGCTTTATGACAATATCCTCAAATCAGAACAAGTATTAATTTTTATTTTCAGCCCTATTTCAGTACATTAGAAGCTTCAAAAGTCTCCCTTATTGTTTGTTCTTCCCATGACATAATTAGACTTTAGCATGTATCAGACACAAAAATATTATTTACTTAATGTACAAATAAATTAAATATTTATAGAAATAAATTACTACAACAGGACCAAGCAACTGATATTTAATGGTGAGCACAAGTTATCTCCATGTTCATAAAGCTTAAAGTCTATTGGAGGAGAGATCCAACAATCAAGTAAATCAAAGAAAATATAATAAACTCCAAATTATGAGAAGGTCTACAAGGAAACCAATAGATTCTGTGAGAAAGTATGCAAAGAAGCAGAAGTTATTTTAGACTCGGTCCTTCTGAGGCAATTTTAATGCTAATAGTCAAGCCCTATCATAAGATGACAAGGCTAGTAAACAAGTGGCAGAAGCAAGATGCGAATCCACAAAATGCAGCTCCAAAGTCCTAAATACTAATCACTGCTCAACTGCACTTATCAGAAGAACAGAATCACACACAGAATGAACCATTTGTCATTTAAAATTTTATACTTGCTTCATGGACAGTTCTAAGAATTATGAGAATTTAGGAAAATACTTGAAACAGAAAAGAAAGCTATTATTTGGGGATCTTATAAAATTATGAAGAAAGTAGCAAATCTGTGTATATACTAATCAATTCTTCCCTCAGGTCAATACATTTTATATTTCTTACCTTAACACCTATTGCCACAATAAGGTGCTTGGGAAATTGAGAGCTGTCGAAACAATACAGACATTTTTCCATTTGTGCAGCAAGGCGCTGGTGCTCAGCAATAGCCTTTTTCCTCAGGTTCTGTTCCTCTTCACCAAGACCTTCTCTCTCAGCTGCTTTGGATACAAACATATCATCCAGAGTATAATAGTCTCCATCTGCTTTTCCCATAAACTGAAACATCAAAATAATAGTGTAGAGATACAGTGGTTAAGATTTATTGTACAATAGCAGTCTAAAGTTGTAACTTCATACATTAAAAATTTATTTAATGTTAAGATTTATTGTACAATAGCAGTCTGAAGTTGTAACTCATACATTAAAAATAAATTTAAAAACTCATGATTATGTTTAGGTTTGATCTCCCACAATCAATCAATCAGCACAATCACCATTAATATCATCATTACTAAAGTTTACTAAATATTTACTATATGCTACTCTGTGAAATCTGATTGTTTCACACTACTCTGAAGCAGAGATCATTATAATTTCCATGTAAGAGACAAGTAAAGTGAAACACAAACAACTACTTTCTTTTTAAATTAGCATATACACTATAAACTGTTCTTCTTTATCTCTTCTCCACACCTCCTCCAACATAATCTATGAACTGACTGATGCTTCTAAAACATTAAACACATATTTTACTTGTGTCTCTGCTATGGTCTTCACCTTCTGCTCCCCAGACACAAACTCTGAGCCCTCAGAACTTCCTTCCTGATAACATCATTTCTGTTTACCTGGGACTCTTGTGCCACACTAGATAGTGAATGCTAATGCTTAAACTACTGGCTTTATTATGTGGCTCTGTACCATATATCAGCTCTACCTCCAGAGCTAAGGCCAGCAATCTGTGCAGTTAACTGTGTCTATACGAATTTTACTAAAGTTTGAGTGAGATTCACTGGCTGTCAATAATTTGTGAGTACTGTCACACATCACTCCTGGGAGAAGTTAGCATTGCCCACAACCCCACTGGCACAGGCTGAGTTAAGGTTTAGTACTTGGAGTCCTCCTAGACACAGTTCTATATGTTTCTTCCTTAGGCTAATTTTAGTTGGTATTCTCTCTGTAATTAACCCTATGAGAAACACAAATTTTAGTGAATTCTGAACCTTTCTAGCAAAACACTGACCCTAAGGATGGTCTCAGGAGTCTCTGTGCGGCTGGTGTCAGAAAAAGAGTGGGTTTAGGAATGTTCCAGTATCACATTTGGCTGGATGGGTAGGGACTCAGAACACTTACAGAGTTGGTCACAAAGAGCTCTGAGAAGGAAAAATGTGGACCAACGTCTCTATATGAATACCAAGAGGGAAGATATCTGTGTCATATGTAAAAATATTTGTCACTAGCTACACCTATCATTGCCCCCAAAGAGTTTACAATGAGGCCAGGTAGAGAGAAACCTTGGATGCGCTGAGTAACACAAGCTTTCCTGTCCAAAGCCGATCTGTTTACAGCTCCTACTGAATGCCGCACATGCCAACAACAGAAACCAATATCAAGCTCCTTTATGATACTAGTCCTTCAGGGGACTAAGGTATGTCCTATATGATGACTTTGCTTTTTGACCTAGGTTACAAAGCATAATGCTATGTACTGATGTAGGAACCACTGAAAATGAACCAGATTCATAAAAGGGATACCAATCATGGGCAAGATAATGAATACCTCAGATCATAAGTTTTTGTTTATTAAATGGGGTTAATACCAATGCTGATAAACAATAATATATGTAAAGAGCTTGGCTTCTCAAAAAAAAGGTAGTTACTATAATGTTGTCTAAGACACAGCACTCCTAGGAGAGTTTTCTCAAGTAAGCACAATTTTATGACCCTCTTACTGTTCCAGGGATATCTGGCAATGTCTGAAGACATTTTTTTATTAACCAGAAGTAGCATGGTGCTGAGTGGCTAGCTGCTGCTATGCTTTCTACACAGTACTTCTACAACATGGAGCTGGCCTTCCCCAAAATACCATAAGTACCAAGGCTGAGGAACCATGTTCCAGAGGGATTCTGATTATATTATTGTGGTAAGAAAGTTCTTTTGTATTCACTAATGATAACCACTCACATAAACTGGAGAGTTAAACTGAATTATTACTTACACACTAATCTGTTTCCAAATTCAACTCTGGAAACAGAAGAAGTTAGTGAATAGCCTAAACATTAGCACACAAAAATATTTAATGTCTTCTAGCTATGAAAGGTCATTTATTTTCCCACTTTTAAGTCTGAGTAAAAACAACAAAAAACTCAAATACAATAAATTAACTTGCATATTATAAGTATGCAAGTTACTACGATCTTAAAGGGAAACTGAAGATATTTTAGTGTCATACAGAAAGAACAGTTTGCAACAAATCTATGTAATTAGTATTACATTATTACAAAGAAACAGACAAGGCAGCCTAAATCTTCTAAAAGCATTCCAAAATTATACCAATATTTTTAAACCAAAATTTTCACTGAAAATTGACCTTCAAACTCCATTGAAAAAAGCTGAATTAGTTGATAAAATGTGACTATTTTTCCTTAAGGAAAACAAATTTTAAATCATATACTTAACTATCAATAATTTAATCTTAGATCAAAATATGACAGGATTGTCCAATAGTCTACATATAATTTTATCATTGTCATGGAACCTAATCACAATCAGTTCTTACTTTTTAAGAACACAGAAAATAAATACTAGTGACAACGTGAAGAAACTGGAAAGCTTGTGTTCTGCTGGTGGGACTGTGTAATTATGCAGGCACTGTAGAAAACAGTTGGCAATTCGTCACAAAGTTAAACACAGAACTGCCATTTGATCCAACAATTCTACTTCTACATATATATTCAAAAAAACTAAGGCCGAGCATGGTGGTGTATACCTGTAAAACCAGCAACTGGGAGTTTGAGGCAGGAGGACTGCAGTGAGTTTCAGGCCAGTGTGGGCTACAAGTGAGTTCAAGGCCTGCATGAACTAAACAGACCCTGTCTCAAAAAATGAAAAATGAAAAACAAAAAGAAAGCAGAGAACCAGATACTTGTATACCAGTGCTCATAACAGAATTATTCACAATAGCTAAAAGGTAGAAACAATCCAAATGTATGTGAACACATAAGTGAGTTAAAAAATAACACGGTATGTACATATAATGCAGTATTTGTCTTAAAAAGAAATAAAATTCTGAAGCATGCTACAACATGGACAAACTTGACAATATCATACTAAAAAATCAGATACAAATGGATACAAATTGTATTATTTTACTTATATAAATTATCTAGAATATAAAAATCCAGTGGCAGAAAGAGGTTGTGTGAAGAGGGAAGAAAGAAAATGCAAGAATATGAGCTGATAGATGTTTAATGGATATAAAACTTCTTTTAAATATTTAAAAAAAAAAAAAAAAAAAACACTTCTCGATGGGCCCGTGTGACCATGCACACCTGCAACCCGTTATGGAGGAGGCTTGTGGACCCCAAGTTTGAGGCCAGTCCAAGTAACTTACTAAGAATCTGATTCCAAAAAAACTTAAAACTATCATAATAATAACAGTTAAAATAATAATTTAAAAATGAGCTGAAAATATAGCTTAGTGTAAAGGCCGTGAGTCCAATCCCAGGGGAAGAGTTACAGAAATGGGCGGTGACAGTTGCACAATACTCTGAATGTACTTAAAGCCACTGCACTGTATACTTAAAAAAGGTTAAAGTGGCAAAATGAGCAGAAACTTCTGAACTGAAGACTGTTAAATAAATTATTTTTCTCTCCTACTCCTTGCACACCATGGTAAGGTTCAGAAAAAATGAACATTATTTTGTAAAGCACCACAAACTGAACTCTTGCCTACAGCTTTTTCACTTCCATACAAAAACAAAATATTCTACTATTTTAGGGCACTAAATTTCAATTTTCTTTAAGAGACATCACAGAAATATACATGAGTTCATATTCTTACCTTAGCCTCTTCTAAATCTAATTTCACACCATGTCTGTGAAAGTCTACACAAATAGGAATGGCTACCAATTTTCCTTAGCTTATTCTAACTAAACCTTTAAGAAAAGTATATTACTTGGTCTCTAGAGATTTGCTGTTAATACTTTATTTAAAATGAAAAAGTAAAAGATTTAAGGTCTAGTGTACATTACGGAAATCTTAAAGTCCTAACCTAAAGATTACTTCCACCATGAAATGCATTAAGTCTTAAAAATGTATTAAGCCTCAATTCTGGGGGTGTGTCCCTGCTAGGTGCACAGAGGATCTGAGTTCTGCCCAGCCCAGTGTTCCAGTGCAATCCACCAGGGGAATGGCAGGCCAGCCTCGCAGGACACAGAGGGACCAAGCCCTGTACAGCCTACAGCCCCAAAGCGATCCATCAGGCTGCAACCAGCCTAGTGGAGGTGTCCAGGAGATTTTGAGCTCCAACCACCACAGCACAAGGCCCTAGCACCATAATTCGTGTGTACATCCCAGCTTGCCCTGTGGACCACAGAGGTTGTGAATTCTACCCAGTTGGAAGCAAGGCCCTGCACCACACTCCAGAGGTGTGCTCAGCTAGCCACGTGGTGCAGAGGTTCTGAACACCTAGCCAGGAGCAAAGCTCCAGTGCCATAGTTCAGAGGTGCATCCAGGCTAGTCCCTGGGCCTAGACATTTTGAACTCCATCCAGCAAGGTGCAAAGCCCCAGAACAACACTCCAGTGATGCATCCCCCTTAGCTGCATAGGTCCCAGAGGCTCTGAACTTGACCCAGCCAGACACAAGGCCCCGGAACCATACTCTGGGCTGTATCCCAGGTAGCTGCACAGAGGATATGCGCTCTTAAGAGCATCCCAATGCAATCCATCAGGGGAATGCCCAGTCAGTCTCACAGGTTACAGAGGTACCAAGCCCTGTCCAACACAAATCCCCAGAGCCATCCATAAGGGAGTGACAAGCCTAGCTGACAGGTCCTGAAGATTTCGAGCTCTGCCCATTGCAGTGCAAGGCTCTAGCACCATAGTTCAAGTGTGCCCCCTAGCTAGCCATATGGATATCAGAAGATGGAGGCACTGGCAAGTCCAGTATCGCAGTGCAACCTATTAGTGGGTATGTGGCCAAACACACAGGTCCCAGAAGAAAATGACAAAACCAAAGACCAAGATGCAGTCTCAGTTCTCCAGTCTACCAAGAACAAACCCAGGAGACACTAAAATGGAAGACACTGGAAATCACACAACTGAACTTTCTCAAAGATACCAACTGAAGTAAAGAAACAACTCCATGAAGCTATAGAGGAAATCAGATCAGAAATAATATCCCAGGTAAAAAAGAAATGTCAAACATTAAGAAAGAAATGTTGAATGCATCTAAAGATCTAGAAAAAAAATAGAGGAACATAAGAAAATGATAGAAACCTTGAATAAACAATAAATGACAGACTGCATCAAACAGATTCAAATGGATATTCAGGAAATTAAAAATTCCATTGAAAGCTGGCAAAGCCACTTGAATGAGGCTAAAGATAGACTCTAAAACCCTGAAAACAGGATGGAAGCTTATGATCACCCAAAAAAAAAATCTCTTAAAAATAATGAGGAATCAATTAAACAGCTGCAAGTTGATGCAAAGAGAAACAATATACGATTGATAGGTGTCAACGAAAAAGCAAGGTTCAAAACATGATGTAAGAAGACTATTTACAGAAATAATAGAATATTTGCCAAGCATAGGAAAAGAATCTGATATGCAGATAAGTGAACATAGAACCCCAATTAGCCATAACCAAAAAAATCTTCACATAGAATTAGGACACCAGAACACAAGAACAGAATACTAAAAGCTATCAGAGAAAAGGAACAGAACACATATGAGGGAAAATCTACCAAAATCAGGACCACATTCTCAACACAAACCATCAAGTCAAGAAGAGCTTGGAATTAAGTATTTCACGTCCTGAAAGTATACAACTTACAACCCAGATTGATGTACCCTGCTAAACTATCTTTGAAACCTGATGGAGAAATAAAATCCTTCCATGACAAAAAACAACTGAAGAAATTCATAACCACCAAACACTATAAAGAGTACTTAAAGATACTCTAGAAGGAGATAAAGATGATTACAATTCCAAGAAAAGCAGCAGAAGGAAACCACTAAGCAGGGAAAAAATTAAATGGAGAGAAAAAGTAGAAAATCAACAACAGAGAGATAACATATCAGTTATATCCATCAATGTAAATGGCCTCAACTCACCAATAAAGAGAAACAGACTGACAGAGTGGATTAAGAAATGAAATCCAACAATATGCTGTGTACAAGAACCACATCTGAGAAGGAAATTCACAAACTAAAAGTCAAAGGATGGAAAACAATACTCCATGTAACAGGAACCCAGAAAAAAGCAAAGGAAACTATTCTGTTTGCAGAAAATATGATCTTCAAACCAAGAATGATCAAAAGAGATAAGAAGGTAACTCTATACTTTTTAGGGGCAAACTATAAGAGAAAGAGATTACAATCATAAATATATGTGCACCAAATATGGGAACACCCAGCTATGTAAGACAATATTAATAGACATGAAAAATCAAATAAGCAATAATACAGTTATAATGGGGGACCTTAACACTCCATTGTAACAAAGAAACAGATCAACCAAACAAAACATCAGCAAAGGAATAACAGGACTGAATCAAACTTCTGAAAAAATGGATCTAGTAGATGTGTACAGAATGTTTCACCCAATGACATCAGCATATGCATTTTTCTCAGCTACATATGGGGCATTATCTAAAACAGACCATATACTAGCCCACAGAACACGCTTCAGTAAATGCAAAGGAACTGAAATAATCTCATGCATATTATCCGACCATAGAGTAATAAAACTGGAAATTAATGACAACGCCACAAAAACCTCACAAACACATGAAAATTAAATAGCATTCTCCTAAACAACCAATGGATCACAGAAGAAATTAAAGAAGAAATTAAACATTATCTACAACTGAAGGAAAAGCAAATATAACTTACTAGTACCTGTGGGACACAATGAAAGCAGTCAACAGAGGGAAATTCATAGTGGTGAATTCTCACATCAGGAAAATGGAACGAACACAAATAAGCAACCTAATGCTGCATCTCAAACTTCAAGAAAAAGAAGAGAAAGTCAAGCCCAAAGCCCAGAGAGGGGAGAAAATTGTAAAGATCAGAAATCAATGCAATTGAAACTAAGAAAGCAACACACAAAATTAATGAAGAGCTGGTTTTTGAAAGAATAAACAAAATTGATAAACCCTTAGTCAACCTTATCAAAAAAGGAAAGAAAAAATTCAAATTCATGCAATAAGGAATGAAAAGGGTAAAATCACTACATACCCTGTGGAAATACAGAAAATCATCAATACCTACTTTAAAAATCTTTACTCTCATAGATTCAATAACACAGAAGAAAAGGATTCCTAGAAACACATGAATTATCAAAGCTGGGTTAAGATGTACAAATACTGAATAATCTAATTTCAGTTAATGATACCAAAAATGTAATTAGAACTTTACCAAAAAAGAAAAGCCCAGGTCGTGATGGATTTACTGCTTAATTCTACAAGAAATTTACAGAAGACATGCCAATACTTCTTAAACTCTTCAATGGAATTAAAAAGGAAGCAATTCTTTCCAACTCATTCCTGGAAGGAAGTGTTACCCTAATAACAAAACCAGAGAAAGGCCCAACCAAAAAAGAGAACTATACATCAATCTCCCAAATGAACATACATGCAAAAAACCTCAATAAAATACTGGCAAACAGAATGCCACAAATTATCAGGACAACTATACATCATGACCAAGTGGGATTCAACCCAGAAATACAGGAATGGTTGTTGATACACAAATCAATAAATGTAATATACCAGATCAACAGAGCCAAAGACAAGAATCACATAATTATCTCAACAGATGCAGAAAAAGATTTTGACAAAGATCAAATCTTTGACAAAGATGATAAACCAACACCCAACATCTTACTAAATGAACAAAAAAATGAAAGTTTTCAACCTAAAATCAGGAACAAGACAAAGATGTCCAATATCACCAATTCTACCCCATATAGTTCTGGAAACATTAGCCAGAGCAACTAGACAAAATAAAGAAATAAAAGGAATAAAGAAAGGAAAGGGAAAAGTTAAATCATCATTATTTGCAGATGACATGATACTTTACATAGAAAACCCCCAAAACAGCACTGAAAGACTTCAAGATCTAATAACAAATTCGGTAAAGTAGCTGGACACAAAATCAACACTCAAAAATCAACAGCATTCCTGTACACAAACAACAAACTCACTGAGAGAGAAATAACTGAAACCATACCCTTCACTAGCATCCAAAAAAATAAAATACTTAGGAATTAAACTAACAAAGGAAATAAAAGAGCTATACATTGAAAATTACACTGCTCTAAAAAAAGCAATCAAAGAGGATTTCAGAAAACAGAAAGACATTCCTTGTTCATGGAAAGAACAAACACTGTGAAAAATGTCCATTCTCCCAAAAGTCTTATACAGATTTAAGGCAATCCCAATCAAAATACCATTAACATACCTCCCAGATCTACAGAAATTGTTCCTAAAATTCATGTGGAACCAGAAGAGACCAAGAATTGCAAAGGCAATTCTGGGCAACAAACATAAGGCAGGAAGCATCACAATCCCTGACTTGAAGTTATACTACAAAGCTAATATAATAAAATCTGCATGGTACTAGAATAAAAACAGACCTAAAGATCAATGGAATAGATTAAAAGACACAGCCACACCTAAAAACACACTCATTCACCTGATCTTTGACAAAGGGGCCCAAATACATTCACTGGAAGAAAGCCTCTTTGATAAGTGGTGCTGGAAAACCTGTCTTTCCATATGCCTAAAAGTAAAACTATAGCCATGTCTATCACCATGCACTGAACTAAAGTCAAAATGGATCAAAGATCTAAATACTAAAGCAGAAACACTAAATCTGCTGGAAGACAGAGTAGATAGAAATCTTGAAGACACAGAGGTAGGCAGAGAATTCATGAATGAAAATCAAACTGCACAGGAAATACTTCCCTGAATCAACAACTGGGATCTCATCTTATTAAAAAGTTTTTGCATGTCAAAAGAAATCTCCAACAGAGTGAAAAGAAAACCTTTGATTTGGAAAAAAAATCTTAGCTAAGTGTCCCTCTTAGACAAAGGACTTCTGTCTAGAACATATAAAGAATTAAAAAATATCAGACCCCCAAAATCCAAAGACCCAATCCAAAAATGGGGTTCTGAAATGAATATACACTTCTCTGCTAAAGAAATACAAATGGCAAATAAATATATGAAAAAACGTTCAGCATCATTGGTCATTAAAGAAATGCAAATTAAACAACACTGAGATTCCATCTCACTTCTGAAAGAATGGCCAAGATCAAGAAATCAAATAACAAACGCTGGAGGGGAATGGGGGAAAAGGAATTCTTCTACACTGTTGGTGGGAGTGTAGGCTGGTGCAACCACTGTGGAAATCAGTCTGAAGGCACCTCAAAAAACTAAGATTTGGAGGTTCCATTTGACCCAGCTATTTCCCCCTTCTAGACATTTCCCCAGAAGAATTGAAAACATCATACCACAGTGATACATGTGCACCCATGTTAATAGTAGCACAATTTGTAATAGCTAAATCTTGAAAACAGCCCAAGTGCCCATCAATCAAGGAATGGATAAAAAAGATGTAGTATTTTTATACAATGGAGTATTACTCAGCTATAAAGAAAGATTGTATTGAGGCTTTTATAGGTAAGTGTACATGACTTGAGACCATACCCATAAGTGAAATAAATCAAACTCTCATGTGTAAACACTGTGGTGTCTCCCTGGTATGAGAAACTGAAAGAGTAAATAAGATACAAAATCTTCAATAAATATTGTGTAAGAAACTGCTCAAAGGGGAAAAGTAACTGGGATAGGGAAAAAGAGGAAAGAAGGAAGGGAAAAAGACATAAATTTGTGTGTGTGTGTGTACATATATGTATGTATGTACACACACACATAATAGCTAAGATGACTACACTACTAATTCTTGGAAAAGAACAGTTAATGTTCTTATGATTAGATCAATTTTGAATGTCTATATCTGCTAATCTAAGCAGCTCTTTTGAAGATATCAATATGCAATATAACGATCATTGTTAAATCCCTATCATCTTGTTTTGAAAGCCTATATTGATATTGTTTTGGGGTTGTTGTTTGCTTGTCTCTTTCGATTTTTTTTTTCTGCATCCTTTTCTCTTAAAAAATTATATATATATATATATATATATAGCCTCAAACATTACAAACACAAAAACTACCAACAGAAATACAACTATTTTTTATTAGATAAAATCATCTTGGTTTTTTAGAATTTAACATAAAACCCTAATTTGAGTTTTTTACTCTTCTACCAGATTTCTCTTCCATTTTTTCTACTCCTCTAGCCCATTTTTAATGCTCCATCAGTACAAAAAGCATAAAATCACTGCCCACAATGTGAACCAAATTAATGAGGAAAGATGTATATAGATTTCAGGAAGACATGTCTGAGCTTGTTGCTAAGGGAACACTGACGTTATATTTTAAATGGGAGAATTTATATTTAAAGAATGTTAGAGTCAATACAATGTATTTTAAGAAAGAGCAAACACAACTTATTATTTCCAATTACCAATAAATGACACACAGAAATTGCACAAAGACAACTAAATCTAGGCAATACTCAATAGCTATCCATTAACCTGAGTCATTTGAAATGGGATAGTGTTTAATGAAAAGCTGGCCAGGAGTTAAAGCTGAAGCTTCTGGTGCTGCCTCTTATAACTCACTCACTACGGGGAGGAGGAAAGTCACTTCATCTCTCAGAAGCCATTTAGTCATCTTAACAGTCTGTTTCCTCACTTGTAAAATATAGAAGGCTAAACAAGACTAGAAGAGTCTCTTTGCAGAATCTGAAATGACTTGATTCTACAATTTTAAAAGGAGATAAATATAAAACATGAAATATTCTTTTCCTGGATACTTTTACTGTTTCTTTATCAATTATGTATACTACCTTCAGAGAAACAACTGAAAAACACAGAAAGTATTAAAAAAAAAAAAAAAAGAAAACCATAACTCCCCTACCCAAACAAATAAAATCAAATAAATATCTGGCATGAGTTGCCTTTCTTGACCTGTTTTGGTTTTGGTTTTTGGTACTGGGATTGGAAATCAGGACCTCGCACTTGCCAGGCAGGCACCATTTGACCTGTTTTAAGAAGTACAATTACAGGTACAGAACCTGAAGCTTCCTTGTAATTTGTGTATCAGATATTAAACTTATAGGTAACTGTTACATAGCATGTGGAACTGTGTGGAGCAGATAGGAAAAAGAGAAGGAAAAAAAAAAAAAAAAAGAGGACAGACATTCAGAAGCCAGTCCAGCGATTTCACAATTGCCCACCTATACTTAGCAGGTTAACTGAGTAAGAAAAATAGAGACAGATTCCCACCGAAAGAATGCCTAATGACCTGGACAGGGTGAAACGCTCACACATCCATATGTAAATATGTAGTTGTTTCTGATAAAACATACAATTTTCCATAAATAGAAAACTTACTCGTTTAAATTAAATTCATCTAAAACAGTGTTTCCATTCTGGGTCGTATGGTATTTGTATCATGGCATTTCCTGCTCTGTAAGGCTTCTCTAAGAATTTTCTGTGATAATAAGCATTTAGGGACTGCTAGATTACATAAAATTATATAAATCTGTCTGTGTATCTCTCTGTCCTACTTTATTGAAGGCATTTTCCAAATATATCTATTTTTTAATAAAAACTATTAAATATTTTGAAAAAAAGACTTTATTCAAGATTTAATGGTAAAACACACTGGAAGAAAGTTAATGTCACCTGAATTCTAGAATTGCAAGAAAAAAGATGAGTAATAAAAATTAATCAAATCATATATTAAGAAAAAGTAAAATATATATCAATAACAAAAGGCAATCAAGTAGATTTGAATACTGGCCAGAAACAGTATCAAATTTGCTGTCCAACAAGAAACCTTTCCTGTCACCCTGTTATTGCTCCCAAAGACTTTTCACTTGTCTTTCACAGTAATCTGTACATCTATAACTACCAAACTTATTTTATACAATTATCTCTTTAATGTTTCTTTTTCCTCATTATCCTGTGAGCTCCACAAGCATGTCTGCCTTCCATGGCCATGGATCTCCAGTAGGAAAACAACTCACATGCTAAACAACTAACATTTGGTTAATGTCAACTACTCTCGATTGGCCACTTCTCCCAAGGCCTTATATCCATTTCCAGAGAAACTACTAAGGAAGGGAAATACTCAAATTCAAAGACATCTGCCATGAAAATATGCATCACTTAGATATATAAATCCAGGAATTAATAAACTATGGTTTACAGGCTGAACTGGACTAGCCATGGTTTTATAAAGTTTTCTTGGAATATAGTCACAACTATTTATATATAATGTATGGATGCTTTTGTGCCACAGTAGCAGAGATAAAAGATGAAACCAAAACTCAAAAGTATTTACCATCTGATCCTTTACAGAAAAAGTTTGCTGATTCCTGTCACAGACAACTAAGAAAAAAACATAGGCTAACAAGTTCTGTGATTTCTTTATAAAAATATTTAACATCTCTAAAGTACCTAACAGTGATATTACTATTTCTAAACAAGTAATAACTTAGCTACTTAGCTTAAGAATAAGAGATTAAACATAGTATTTACAAGAAATGATTAATACTCCAAATATTTTATTTTTATAAGCTTTGATATTACTTCAACTTTTTATCACAGCTAATTTTAATTATTAAAGGTACAAAACAAATTGCTACTATGCTATGCTTAATTACTAGGCAGGATGAACTAAGAATCACAATGCCAAATCAGTATTTCCATAGCAACCTGACCCTCCATTAGCTCTACCACAAATAAGTCACGACAAGCACTGCTTTGTACATTAAAAAAAAAATCTTTGTCTTTTGTTAAGAAAAACTGTCCATTTGATTCAAACCAACCTTCTTCTTTCTGTTATCACATACAAATCAATAAATATTACCTTTTCAAAAGAAATATGAAAAATTTAACACAGTTACATTAAGAGAAAATGATTGTCATTGTCTTTATTTCTTAGGAGGCTAAAACCAAACTAACATCCTATTCAATAAAACAAAGAAAACAATTTGCTTATAAAAACAACATATTTATGAAAATGATAATGCAACATTATTGACTATATATAAATTGATCAACACTTTAATGAAAAATCTGAATTAAATATGTATCAGTTATACAATTATTCATACAGTTAGACATTTAGGGCTATCAGTACTGATGTCTGCTCAAAATTATTAGAAAATATATAAATTATACAAAAAATGTAAGAAATGAATGGAAGCTGGAAAAGAAACATCTACTAAGTGCCTACTATCTAACCTAGAAAGCACTCCCATAAATAAATATAAGATGGTTTCATCTTAAATGTTATCTTATAAAACACGGATATTATTTGATAGATCATACCTGTTGAAGGTAATACAGACTAAGAATGGACCTTTAATAGTCAAACATTATTGGTAAATTTTTCTTAATATTCTCATATCAATAAAGTCCTAGTGTAGGAAACTTCAATTTTAAAATGCTAAGAGACACCGGAGACAATGCAGTATTTACACGTGTCTGATTCATTTCACTTAATAGTATGGTCTCAAAGTGCATTAGTTTACCCAGAAATATCTCAAATGCATCTTTTTTAAAGCTGAGTAATACTCCATTGTATTAAACAATATATCTTTATCCATTCATCAGCTGATGGGCATTTGGGTTTACAAAGTGTGAAGCTATAAATATGGGTATGCATATATCGCTGTAGCATGTTTTTAATTCTTTCAGGAAGATACCCAGAAAGGGAAATACCAGGTCAAAGGGTACCTCTAGTCATAGATTTTGAGGAATCTCCACAATGATTTCCAGTAGCTGTACCAGTCTGCCACCAACAATGGAGAAGGGGTTCCTTCTCCCCCCACAGCCCTGCCAGCATGTTACTGATTGTTGATAATATTGAGGTGAATCTCAGCATTGTTTTACTTTGCATCTCTTGAGTGACCAGTGATGCTGAACATTTTTTTACATATTTCTTTGCCATTTCTACTTCTTCATCTGAGAAGTATGTATTCATTTTAGAAGCTCATTTTTGGATTGAGTCTTTAAATTGGAAGGTGTGATTTTTTTCAATTCTTGATATTAATCTTTGGTGTGAAACTAAAATGTTTTCCCACTCTATGCATTATCTTTTCACTCTGCTGGTAAATTCTTTTGCTGTGCAAAAGATTTTTAGTAAGATTAGATCCTAGTTGTTGATTTCATGTAATACTTGCCATGGATTGGGGTTTTATTCATGAAGTCTTTGCCTACACCTATGTCTTCAACAGTTCTACCTTTTCCTTTTTCCAGCGTAACTGGTAATACAGTTTTAATATTTAGATCTCTGATTCATTTTGATTTTAATTTTATACATGGTGATAGACATGGGTGTAGTTTTAGTCTTCGGCATGTGGAAAACCAGTTTCAAAGTTGTCTAGCACTGGGATTGGCGATGTGAGTGTTCCACCTGCCCACGGGTGGAGCCAGCATGCAGTGTAAGGGCAGGAAGAAGGTGTGTCTTTTCTCTCTTGATGGGCTCGCGCTTTGCTGTTTGTGTGATCAAAAATGGCTGCCCCCACCCATGCATCCTTCTTGCAGCCAACTGAGTATAAACTGAAACCCCCAAGAATGATAAGAAATAAACCTTTCCTTCCTTCATGTTGAGCATCAGGTATTTTATCTCAAAAATGAGAGAAAAGTAACTAAGATAGCTGTTTTGTTTTGTCTTTTGACAGTACCATGCTGTTTTTACCACGGTAACTATAGTATAATTTCAAATCAGGGACTCTGATGGCCCTTGACTTGCCTTTATTACTCAGCATTGTTTGCTATTCTAGGTCTCTTCTGCTCCCAAATGAATGTTGGGAATGTTTTCTCTAGATCTGTGAGGTATGCCATTGGTAGTTTGATCAGGATCACAGTAAATCTGTACAACAATTTTGGGAATAGGGCCATTTTCACTAAGTTGATTCTTCCTGCTCAAGAACAAAGGTTATTTTTCCATTTTCTGATATCCTTTTCAATCTCCTTTTTTCAGAGTACTATAGTTTTCAGTGTAAAGGTCTTTTACTTCTTGTTAGATTGATTCCTAAGAATTTCATTTTTTTACTACTACTGTGAACGGCGTTGTTCCCCTAATTTCTCTCTGAGTGAGTTTGTTATTTGTGTACAGGAATGCTATTTATTTTTGAGTGCTGAATTTGTAACCAGCTATGCAACTGAATTTGGTTATTAAACATAAAAGTCTTCCAGTGGGGTTTATGAGGTCTTCTGTGTAGAGTATCACATATCTGCAACTAATGACAATTAACTTCTTCCTTTACTATCTTTATTCCTTTTTTCTCTTAGCTAATTGCTCTGGCTGTTTCCAGAACTATATTAAATAAGAATAGTGATAGTGGACATCCTCATCTTTGTATTTTTCCTGATTTTAGAATGAAAGTTTTCCATTTTTGAATATTTAGTATGATATCTATTGGTGTGTCATAGATAGTTTTTATCAGATCAAGATAAAGATTATCCCAATTTTCTGTAGGGTTTTTGTCATAAATGGGTGTTGGACTTTGTCAAATGCTTTTTCTGCATCTACTGAGACGTTATGTGATTTTTGTGCTTGGTTCTGTTGATATATTGTATTACATTTATTGACTTTAGTATGTTGAAGCATCCTTGCATCCCTGGGAAGAAACCTAGTTAGTGATAGAATATAAGACCAAAATGTGTTGTAGGTATTATGAAATAGAAAGTAGAAACCTACTTGATGATAGTGTATAAGACCAAAATGTGTTATAGATACTATGAAATAGAAAGTAGGTGTTCAAGAAGAAAGGAAAGCTTGGGAGAGGAAAAGAGGAAAGGAAGGAAAGAGAAAGAAAAATGAGAAAAGAAGGATAAAATGGAAACAAAGCTTTATAAATAGGGAGTTCAGGAAGAGGGGTAGAAGCAGAGGAATGGGGAAAAAGAGAGGAATTAAGATATATCACATCCTGACACAAATTCCCTATAATTAATGTGATCATTATGTATTATCTAAATTGTACCAATAAACTTAATTTGTAAATGTTAATGCTTTCGGGATCATGGACAGAGGCCATGAGGCTCTACTAGCCATAAAGACCCAAGATGAGTTTGGTCTTCTTTGATTTTGAAGTAACACCACAAAAGGAATGTAAACAGTAAACACCACAAACATGTATTCCCCCACTCAAAAAAAAGGGAAGGGGATCAATGGATGGGGGTAGAAAAGGGAACGAAAAAAGGAATTAAGAAGTGTTACACACATGTAATATAAAATTTTCCACAGGTAATACAAAAATTATGTACTGTTCACATACACTAAAAAAATAAAAAAATAGTAATAATGCCCAGCAGGAGATTGCAAGCAAGCCGACCCTGAGTGGCTGCATGATAAGAGAGCCTCTCTGAGGAAAAAAAAAATAAAAACAACTCAGACGCTGGAATCTGGCAACATGGAGAAAGCCAGACAAAAGGAGAGGAATTCTCAGGACCCAGGAAGAAACTGAGGAAAAAGAAAAGAAAAAGAAAAAAGAAAGAAGAAAAAGAAGCACGGACAGAGGGCTGGAGCTGGGCAAGCCCCGATCGCTGTACCGTCACGTCTTAATGTCAAGTGACTCACGATGGAGCTGAGATCAAGGCCCTGCCGAGGGCCAAGGTTGGTGAGCTCCAGACCCTCAGCTGGAGGAGGCACTGAGACAGGGAGTGGAAACAGCCAGTCAAGCTGCATGAACTCTGGTGAGTGATGGGAACTGGAATCCCCAAACCGGGAGGACTGGCTGGGTGACATTTTGGAGTTGGGCAGAGCCGGCTTGAATCGGGGCCCTAGGCAGGGTCTGCTGATGACTCCTAGTCCAAAGCAGATTGGCGGGATCTGCTCGGGCTGGGCCATGCCCCTGGTTGAAACCCAATAGCCAGGGATGAGGCTTTTCTGGGCCAGTGGCATCCCCAGGGAACACACAAACTTGTTGAAGCATAAGCTGGTTGACTGGCGTAGGGGGAGGAGCCAGCTCTCAACCTGCAACTCACAGATTCGTAGCAGACGAGAGGGAAGTACTTCCCTAGCAAGTGCGCTGCAGAAAAACTGTAAGCAATAGGAAAGGCCCAGAGACCTCCACCACCTACCTGTCTGAAGGGGGCCAGAAACATGACAAGACAGAGAAAGAGCAAAAGGTCCCCAACTGTGGAAACAGGGAAAGTGAGTCCAACAGAGGTAAATGCAGAGGAGGTTGAGAGCAGCAAACCTGTAATGTCAGAGACAGCCTCAGCGGAAATAAAGAAATACATCCGTGACCTCATCGTCGAATTTAAATCTGAAATTCTAACTCAGGTGAAGCAAGATATAAGAAGATTAATAAAAGAAGTCCTGGGTAATCCTCAAGTAGGCACAAATGAAAGACTAGAGGAACCCAGAGAAAGGAGAGAAGCCTTTGATGAAGAATTAAACAAAACCTAGAATAAATGAAACAGATCCAAAGAGAGTATCAGGAAATAAAAAACTCCATTGAAACCTGGCAAAACCTCTTAACAGAAACTAAAGACAAACTTTCAAAACTTGAAGATAGATTTGCAAAGTATGATCGTGAAAGGAAGGATCTCTTAAAAATAACAAGGAACCAGGAAGCAATGATACAAAGGCTAGAAGATGACAAGAGGATTTATAACCTAAGAATAAAATATGTGAATAAAGATGCAGCAACAAATACAAATGAAATAAAGTCTATTCACAGAAGTAATTAAGGAAAACTTCTCAAACATAGGTAACAGAAGTGAAGTTCAAATAAATGAAGCATATAGAACTCCAGCCAGCTATACCAAAACAGATCTACACCCAGACATATAAAAATCAGGATCCCAGAAATCCACAAGAACAGAATATTAAAAACAGTCAGAGAAAAGAAATAGATTACTTATAAAGGAAAACTCATCAAAATCACAGCAGACTTCTCAATGCAAACCATCAAATCAAGAAGAGCTTGGAGCAAAATATTTCAAGCCCTGAAAGAAAATAACCTCCAACCCAGAATGATGTACCCTGCAAAACTGTCTCTCAAAATTAATGGAGAGACAAGATATTTCCATGACAAAGAAGAACTGGGGGAGTTTATGACCACCAATCCAACCCTGCAAAGGATACTGAAGGACATTCTTGAGAGTGAGAAGAAAACCACCAGGGTCCCAAGAATAATGGCAGAAAGGGGCAGACAGTGGAATGAAGGAGAAAAGTAAACAACAACAGAAAAACAGCATGGCAGAGATAAGACAGTTATATCACTGTTTTATCTTGACTGATTTTATTTGAATCTGGTATGCTTGAGAGTGTCGAGTCTTGAGAGTAGGGGCAACTGCTCTGAAGATGACCAGATTCAATAGGATACCCATTCTGGTTTGACTGTTAACTGCCTTTGAAGTCCTATAATGTCTCCAATGTTTAGATTTAATTAATAATGTAAAGTAATGCTAAGTTTATATTATATTTGACGATATAGACAATTTTATTGAAAATAACTAGAGACATCATAGTGACTACTGTAGATCACCTAGTGTTGTGTCTTTGTATGTTCTTTTCATTTCGTGTTTCTCTAGGAATTTGTATTGCTAACTTGTCTCCCTCTAATACAGAAAGGCTAGGTATATGTGTAGAGACTTATACATGTGTAGAACTTCTAAATAGTTTACGAGAATGGATTATAGTTATTGTAAAGGAAAAAAAAAAGGAAAAGAGAATATTCTAAAGGATATAGCTGCATGTATGTTTGAGTGTGTGGAATTAATAACCATGTTGCTAAAGTTTTAGTTGGATGGATGAGCAAAACTGACTGCAGTCTCACTGTTTGGATGTCCACTCTGTGGACTTTAGTTTTATAACTTGAACAACTGCATCTAAGAGGAAAGTATGTAATTATCAACTAGTGATTTTTTAGTGGTTACTATTTTTATTTTTTCTGTTTTGTTTTGTTTTTGAGATTCTGTATTGTTTCTACCCTCTTTCTGTTTCAAAATTTTTTAAATAAAAAAAATTTTTTTTAAAGCAAGAGGAGGAAAAGAAAGTGCTCTAAAAGTATACATATAGATAACTATAAGTATATATAAGTGTGTAGGATTGATAATCATGTTACTAAGTTTTTGTTGGATCAGTGAACAGAACTGTTTGCAGCCTCACTGTTTGAATGTCCACTTTGTATGCTTTAATTTTGTAACTGGAACAACTATATCCAAGAAGACAATATGTAATGCATCAAATAATGATTTCTTACTGTTTATTTTTTTAAAATTCTATATTGTTTCTACCCTTTTTTCTGTTTTGTTCCCCCCCTTAAATAAAATTTAAAAAAAAAAGAATATAAAAAAATAATGCCCAGCATTAGGTTAAGTGATCCTTGATAATACCTAAGATTTTAGAAAAAACAGTACTGAATTAATCTTTTATTTCTTCAAATCTTATTTAAATTAAATATAGATGAATAAAATATAAAAGCCCCATTACAAAGTCATCGTTAAAAAATAAATAAAATGTTAAGGGAAACTAATCTATTCAACTAGTAGCAAAAAAGTTAATATAAAAAGCAACTCTAGATGGGTATAGTGGCATATACCTATAATTCTAATGCACTGGGAGGCTGAGGCAGTAGGATCACAAGTTCAAGTCCAGCCTGGACAATTCAGAAAATTTTAAGTCCCTGTCTCAAAATTTAAAAAGAAAAAGGCTAAGCATGTAGCTCAGTACAAAGGGCCAGGTTCACAACCCAGAATTGCTAAATCAATTGATCAATTCTACACAATACAAACATTAGATCTCAAAAAGTATAAATAAAAGAAAAAAATTTATACTCATAAAGTAACAAGCAATGGTGGTGAAATATAAAAAAAAGTAGATCTACTTATACTATATATACTATATATATACTGTATAAGAAATAAAAGAAAATCTGTCTAAACATGGTGAAGAAAACTACATAATAAACTCCAGACAGACCCTCAGCACTGCCTCGCAAACCTACTTTTCTTTACTTAGGAATTTTCTCAAAAAGTGTTTCATATTATCTCAAATTTCTAATACACCATTTCTATCATTACTAAGTTAACAAGCTTAGCCTTTTCACTGAACTATTAGAAACAGTAAAATTTGTTCCACTACCAAATTTATGAACCTATCTGCATTTGTACACTAATACATTTCCTTCCCTCTTCTTACAACTGACAGTCAGTAATCAACTCTTTTCTAAAGCCAATTCTTCTCACATTCACTCTTTAATAGGCTTTCTTCTTTACCAGAGAAGCACACTTATAAAGTCAACAGAAATCTTCACATTGTGAAACCCAGTGGTCAATTTCTCGATTTTTAAAGATCTTACTCAACCTCTCAGAAGCAAGACAGTTACTCATAACCTTACTTCCTTCCAAGCTTCCCTGGCTTCGAAATCTCATACATACCCTCAGCTTTCTTCTTTCCTCACTGACTACACCTTCTCAGTATCATTTGCTGAATCCTTTCTATTCTCTTCCAGGCAGTACAGTACTCTTGGCTCAGTCTTTAGAATCTTTACTATTAACATCTTAAGACCCAGGACTTTAAATACTATTTAAGTGCTCACAGCAACCAAATCTACATAGGAGAACCAAAACTTACTCCCAGAGCTCCAAAGGCAGCCACTCCACATCATATATCCAATAGACATTTCATACTGTACATATCCACAACAGTTCTTTTGATCTCCCATTCCCATCCATACTACACAAAATTTGACTTACTTTTCTCATTTCAATATATGGACAAGCATTGTACCAAAAAATCCTAACACCTCTCACCAGTTTACCAATCTAATCAAGGGCCCTTATTTGTGAAACACCCTAAGTGTTGTTTCCACATTTGCCTTGGTACATTCATTATCATTCCAAAAGAGCAGCCAGAAAAATCCTCTTAAAACATCATAAACCACTGTGGGTGTTTAGCTCAGTGATGAAAGAGCCTGCCTGGCAAGCACAAGGTCCTGAGTTTGATCCCTGGTACCAAAAGCAAAACAAAACAAAACACATCATAAACCAACACATAAGCATTGGAGGGAAAAAAAAATTGTGGATTTGGAGACATTGGGGGCCAGCTTGTTCCCCACAGGTTCAACACCATCTCACATAAAAGAAAAAAAAGAAAAAATTACCTATCTATCTATCTATCTATCTATCTATCTATCTATCTATCTATCTATCTATCTCCATACCCAGATCATGGCATAGCCCTGCTAAAACTCTTCAAATGGCTTCTCATTCAGAACAAAAGCTCCTCACCACACGACACATAAGACGCTACGCGCCAATGTCTCTCAGCTCATCTTCTACTTCTTATTTCTTCCCTCTTCTTACTGTCAGGTGATGTTTCTCAGGTTGGTGTCTGCTTCAGATTCTTTTAATTTTCTGTTTCTTCTATTTGGAATATTCTTCCCTCAGACACTCTTCTGTCTTCCCTCACTTTGTTTAGAATCTGCTGAAGCACCCAGCCCCTCCAGAGAAGCCTTTCTCTCCTCAACTGAAAACACCATCCATTATTAACTTCTAGTTTGCTTTATCTTACATACAAGTATTTTCCACTGTAACATATTATGTGTTATAAAATATATTATGTATTTGTTCACACACTGTCTCATGGGATATAAATATAAGCCCGGTTAGGCACAAACTGACTTGACTGCTTCTTGGTAACTAGAATAGTAATGACCATAAACAGGTGTTCAAAAACTACTACTGGGTTAATAAATTGACTAATACAATTTTCAACATGGATATCTTTATGTATAAACATGAATGGAGAATCTTGAAATTAATAATACGTAATTCAGTCTTCCATATAAAGTAGTCTCATTTCTAAGAAGAAAATGCATAAAAATATGGCCTCTTTTCTGCACTGAATTTCCAGACCAGGACATTTCTAGCAATTTCTCACAGGTAAAATTATCCTAATAAACTGAATTTAAGATCCCATAGAACTCTGGGTAACGCTTACAATGATATTTCTATTTAAACCCAAGATACCTTATTTGCCACCTGCTCATACCTCTGGCACTCATAGATAGATACCTTAGTTACCTTTATTTCAGTTTTTATTGATTTTTGACCAGGCAGTGTATTTACATATTGTAAGCTTTAAATAGTAAACAGAGAAAGGTCTCTCTCTCACTCCTGTCTCTCAGATACCCAGTTCAAACTCCCACTACCAAAATATAACTATTGGTATTATGACACATGGCTTTCTTTTTTCCTGAAAAGGGTCAAGCAGTAAATATTTGCAGCTTTGTGGACTATACAGCCTCTGTTACAAGTATTCAACTCAGACACTACAGCAAAAGGACCTTTAGGCAATACATATATTAATTTACCTATTTGTGTTTCAAAAAAAGCCCTTTATTTAAAAATATAGGTAGTGAAACCAATTTTTCCCCTGGAATTATATAGTTTGCCAAATTCTGTCATAGAACTAAGTTTAAACACAATCTCTCTTTTTATAGAAAAAAGTGTTTAGAAAAAGTGATGGAAGAAACTGCAATAAAGAATCCTACTTAAAACAGAAATTCATTGTATTCCTGAAATGATGTGCTAAAATAATATATACACATATATATTCATATAAATAAATTGAAGTATATTCCAAAATGTTTTCTCTAAAATCTGTAATATGTAACTCCAACAATTCCTTTTAAATCATGGCATAATTACAAAAAAGTTAAAAGACAATTGAGACAAGATAGGCTAGTAATTTAATAATCACCAAATTGCCAATCATTAAATTCTGCCTCAAACTTCAAGTAATAAATGAAATATAAATTTAAAATCTTTATAAAATACATCAAAGCCATAAAACAGTCCACATTAAAAAATAATTCAAATCACAAATGTATATTTTTCTAATATGTTCCTCATATGTCTTACAAAAGATTTCATTTAGCAAACTTAAAGATTGGAGAAAAAACAGATCTTTCTAAAAAGTAGATTATTGGCATGGAACACCAGCTCCTCAAAATCTAAACATATCCCAAGAATATCTTACCTTAGATGCCATTCTCATAAAAAGTTTGTTTTGACTTTCTGCTGTTCCCATCTTTTCATTTTTGACTAGATCATTTAGGCTTAGATGATCATCATGAAAGTATCTGACTCTTTCTTTTTCCTCATGAGTAGAAACCTAGGACAAAATAAACATTATTAATTTGGATAAAATATAAGTCTATGGAGTGTTTTTTAATGTACTACCTATAAATCTCCTAATAAATGTAAAACTCCCATCATGTATTCCAATATTTCCTTTCAGTCTCTCCCTAGTCTACCTGCTTCAAGGTCAAAGAACTTCCTACAGAATTACACCTCCTACTTTCTCTGTCTCTTTATTCTCCTCTTCCCTGGGAATGACAGCATGACACGACTGATCTGAATTTTGTTGAAAAGATCAAACTGGGCCAGGGATGTAGCTCAGCAGCACAAGCACCTGCCTGGCAAATACAAGGTCCTGAATTTAATTCCCAGTATGTGTGTGTGTGCGTGCGCACACACACACAGCGCACACACGCACACACACATATATATGTGATAGATAGGACAGATAGATCACATCACTATCTCTTCTTCTCTCTTCTCTCTAAAATTCCTTACCACTGTTAATGGTTGACTGCACTTATACAGTGGTGGAGTAAGCGCAGGAAGAAAAAAAAAAAAACAGTTTAACCATTAGCAAACCCACTATTATGAATTTAATTTGGACAGTGTTTCAACCCTTGCCCCCAAAAGTTCACATATTGAAATCTCAAAGTGATGGTATCTCAAAGGGGGTCTTTGGAGGTGGCGGCAGCTCTTTCATGAATGAGATTGACAACCCTATAAAAAGACATAAGAAAGGCAGTTTCTCCCCTCCCTCCCTTTATCAGCTTTCTTCTCTGCTATGTGAGGATGAAATGAGAAAATCACTATCAACAAACCAAGAAAACATACCCTCACTGCACCCGTGCCCTAATTTGGACTTCGCAGTCTCCAGAACTGTAAGAAATGAATTTATGCTGCTTAGACCACCCTATCTAGGGTATTCTGTTACAGCAACTGGAATTGGTAAGACACCCATGTCTAACTACTGAACTCTGGTTCCACATACAACTTTACCAGAAACAAAACCTAATATTCAAATCCCCATCTAATTCAATCCCAAATTTTCCTGTCAGTTGGTTCCACATTCAGGTATGGAATAGAAAAGTGTTATTTACCCCCCGCCATCAAATCTCCTTGATCTGCTCTTATATTTCCTTATCTAAATAAATTTTGGCTTTCAATTTCTTTGAGATCTTTGGAACCAGAATCCCATGATTTTCCCCAACAGTGCTATTCTTTCCTTCATTGGCTTATATCTCTCATATGTCATGACTTCAATCACTCCCTGGCTCCAAATCTTTAGTATCTGGACCACTTGTCCTTTCATTGTATGCAAAGAACAAATCACACTCCTGAGTCAATGTGTCTACTTTCTCTTGTTCCTGCACCTAGATTGTTCAATAGTATGCAACTCAAAAGGAGCTCTCAGTACCATCTGGTAATGTGTTTATAGAACCCAAGTCACTTCTGTCATTTCATATATTCAAACCTTTACTATTCTTCTTTACTATCCTCTTCTTCCTAATTATTCCCATCATATTAGGAAAGTGTCTGTCTATTGTCAGTTGCCAAAAGAAATTACATTTCTATCACTTCTATTTGTTGAAAGAATTAGTTAGAATCATTAGTAGCATAAGCAAATAATGGAGAAATAAATATTTGATAGAAAAGTTCAGGATGAAAAATTCTTTCAGATACTCTACTGTCATTTGTATGATCTTCAAATTTAAAACAAAAACCTAATAGGAAAATTAAATATAGTATGTTGTTTTTGTCATCTTAAGAAACTTAAGATACTACTAAAAACAAATCACTGGAGCTGAAAAACAGAAAAGAAAATCAGGTGTATAAAGGCTCACAGAACCTACATAATTAACAAATTATTGTGTTTGAATACCCCATTGTCTGGTCCCAAAAACTTGGTCCCAAAGACACCTGATGAAGTCTGTAAAAAGAAACTAAATACAATATCAAAGAAATGTACACTAAAACTGCTCTAAACATTAAGTTGGGAAATCATAAGGATCAGAATGAAAACTAATAAAATTAAAAGTAAAAAAACAATACAAAGAATCAACAAATCAGAGCTGCTTCTTTAAGAGAATAAACAAAATAGATAAACTGTAAGCCAAACTTACTAAAAGAAAGACAAAAAAGACTCAATAATTCAACTGCAAATAAAAAAAGCAAAATCACAATGAACACTATCAAAATTCACAACATAATAACTACCATAAAAAACTGTACTCCCACAAATTGGAAATCTTGAGGAAATAGAAAGTTTCCCAAAATTGTATGAATTCCAAAACTACATCAAGACATCAAAAATTCTGAATATTCCAAAGATAAGCAATGAAATTGAGGTAATAATAAAAAAACTTATCTACTAAGAAAACCCTAGGACCTGACGGATTCACTGATGAATTCTCTAAGATCTTTAAGGAGATTGTATCACCAAGAGTCTTCAAACTCTTCAATGAAAGTGAATGAGAAGGATCACTTGCAAACTCATTTCTGGAATTCAACATCACTGATTCTAAAACCAGACAAAGACCCAATTAAATGGCTGGGGATTTAGCCCAGTGGCTTAAGTGCTTCTCTAGAAAGCACAAGGTCCTGGGTTCAATCCCCAGTACCAAAAAGTAGTCTATCACATGCCCTATGGGCTGGGGATATAGCTCAGCGGCATAAGTGCCTGCTTTGCAAGCTCGAGGTCGCAAGTTCAATCCCTGGTACCAAAAAAAACCAAAAAAAAACCCCAACTAAAAAGAAACACTACAGGCCAATTTTTAAAATGAACATAGATGCAAGTAACATGAGTGAGATACTGGCAAACAGAATGCAACAAATCATTAAAAGGATCATACAACATGACCAAGTAAGTTTTATTCCATTTTTGCATGGATAGTTCAACATACTCAAATCACATAAAAAGAAAAAGGAACTGGGCTGGGAATTTAGCTCAGCAGCATAAGCGCCTGCCTTGTAAGCAGGCGGTTGAGAGTTCGATCCCCGGTGCTGATAAAAAAAAAAAAGAAACAGGAACAAAAGCCACATAGTCATACCAATAGAACCACAAAATGTTTTTCACAAAATCAAACATCCACTCATGATAAAAAATCTTAAAGGAAATAGGTACAGAAGGACCTTACCTGAATCTAATAAAAGCCACTGATGACAAACCAACCAACAAAATCGTATTAAAGGAAAGTTGAAAGCTTTTACTCTAAAATCAGGAATAAGACAAGGATGGCCACTATAACCACTCCTGTTCAACACAGGAGTCAAGCTATTAGCCAGAGCAATCAGGCAAGAGGAAGAATTAAAATAGACATGTACAGAAAAGGAAGAAATCAATTATTTGCAGATAACATGAGACTCTACATATAGAAGACTCAAAAAACTCCACCAAATGACTCCTAGAATTAAAACCAAATTCAACAATGTACAGGATACAAAAATCAACACACAATCAAAAGGGTTCCACAGCCTAAGCATGAATATTAGGGATTAGGTATGGATCATCTTGAGAAGCCAGGAGTCACCATCCAACCCCTTATAAGAAGAGTCATTGATCCATAAGAATGCTTGCTTGCTAGGTGACTGGCTTCTCCATTTATCTCTGATTTGGTCAATTCTACCTAAACAATTAATCTGATTGGTTGATCATAGTTCTGTTCCACCTCATGTCCGTCTGCCTTGTAAGTTCCCAGTTTCCCCCATCTTAGACCACCCACCTCACCTTGTGGTTTTAATTTATAGAAGTCCCTAGAAAAAGACTCTGGCAATCTACTTGGGACCCTTCTGTCTGTCTGTCTGTCTGTCTGTCTGTCTGTCTCTCTCTCTCTCAGAAAGAAGCTTTCTTTCTCTCAATAAATATTTCTGCTCTTAAAAAAAAAATCAAAAGGGTTCCTATATATCAGTCATGAACTCATGAAGAAATAAGAAAAACATTCACAGTAGAACCAAAAAAATTAAAATTAGGAATTAACCTAATCAAGGAAATGAAATACCTCTACAATGAAAACTATACTACAGTGGTACCATGGTTCAAATGCATTTATTTGCAAACAATTTAGTTCACAAACAGAACTGTGTGGCAAAATTTTATTTTTGTTTGCAAACTGTGCACCAGGTGATAGATAGGACCACAACCACCCCTCCCACACAAACACAAACAAGGCTATCTTTTCCTAAATCATAGAGCAAATTAAGTTTGTGAACCAAGGTACCACTGTACTCTGAAAAAGGAGACTGAGATTGAAGAGGACAACAGCAGAAGGAAAGATGTCCCCTGTACTTGGATAGGCAGAACCAATAATGTCAAAACAGCTTCACTTCCAAAACTGATTTATTGCAATTCAAATCAAAATACCTACAGAATTCTTCACAGAACTAGAAAAAAAAAATACTTAAGTTCATATGAAACCAGAAGAGCCCCAGAACAGAAAAAGCAATTCTGGACACCAAAGCCAAATAAGGAAGCATCATAATCCTGGGCATGGAAGTTATACTACAAGACTACAGTGATAAAACCATTATGGGCACAAAAACAGACAGGTGGACTGATGGAAAAGAACACAGGATATGGAAACAACCCCAGACACATTTATCTGTTTTATCTTTGACAAACAGGCCAAAAACATACATTGGAGGCGTGATAGCCTTTCATCAAATGATGAGGGAAATCTTGCTACCTATATGCATGCAGAAGATTGAAGCTGAACCCATACCTCTTACTGTGTACTAAACAAAAATCAAAATGGATCAAAGATCTAAATATTAAAACAGAAACTTAACCTACTAGAAGATAAAGCAGGTAAAACTCCTGAAGTCTTAGGTGTGGGCAAAGATTTTCTAAACAAAACTTCAATTGCACAAGAAATAACAGCAAGAATAAACAAATTAAAAAGTTTCTGTACAACAACCAACAACTAACAGAGTGAAGAGATAACCTAAAGAAAGGGAAAAAAAAATCTGTGCTAGTCATACCTCAAACAGAGGACTGATTTCTAGAATATATAAGAGCTCAAAAAATTACATCCTTCAAAATAGAAGACCCAATCAAGAAATGGGCAAGTGAAATAACAAATGCTTCTCAGAAGAAAAAACACAAATGGCCAATGAACACATGAAAAAATGTTCAAATTCACTGGCCATCAGAAAAATGCAAATTCAAACAATAATGAGATTCTACCTTACTTGAGAAAGAATGATAATCATCAAGAAATCAGATAATAATTAATGTTGATATAGTTAGGGTGGAAAAGGAACCCTTCCACATGGTTGGTGGGAATGTAAACTAGTTTTGAGGAATCTCCGTACTGATTTCCCTTGGGAGATTCCTCAAAAAACTGTATCTTTCCAAAAGAATTAAACACATCATTTACTGTAATACAAGCATAACCTTGTTTATACAGCATAATTCGTACCAGCTACATTTTATGAAAAATTAAAACATTTCCTAATAAAATAATATACTGTGTACCATTATCCTCAAAGTAGTTACTCAGAGTATAAGACATAGACCAAAAAGATTTCTACAGAAAAAACAAATAGATAATACAAAACTTTCTTTTCAACAAATTAAGACACACAAACTTAAATAATGCATGATTTCTCTTATATAAGCAACATGAAATACAGTATGTGTGTGTGCAAATAGGAAATAAATGGAAACAGAAGTTCAAATACTTTCCTAAATATTTTAATATACATTAATTTAGTTCATTTATACTGATAGCTAAATCTTAGAAGCATATGAATAGATAAAATGTGGTATCTATTCATAATAGAATACTACTCAGCTTTATTTGTAGGAAAATAGATACACCTTGAAAATAGATACACCTTGTAGGAAAATAGATACACTTGAAAATAAAATGTTAAGTGAGGTAAATCAGATACAGGGGCTTATATACCATATGATTTCTCTCATTTGAGTAATCCAAAGAACAAATAAAGAGCAAAATGAAAGGTAAAACAAACAAGGAGATAGATCTCATGCAAACAGGAAGGGGACCAAGAGACCATGAAAGTGGGAGAAGAGTATTAGGGAATACATTAAAATTGACTGTAAACAAGACCAAGCAAGTTATTCACATTTCAATTTTCCTCTCAGATTAGAATCAAATATAAAGAATCAATTTCAATTCTATTTAACAGAAATGCAGCTCCTCCACACAAATGGAAGAAAAAAAATATTCCTACTATTGACATAAAAAGTTTATGATTTGTCATGTGCATGGACCAATTACCCTCAATGAAAGAAATCATTAAATGCTGTAAACATGAACTAAGAAACAATAATAATAATAGCAATAATAATGAAAATGAGGGAAGAGGATCTAGAGATGGAAGGAAGAGAGCAGGGAGGGGCAGGGGAATAAAAAAAATTCCCGGTTCATAATTTCTTAAAAAACACATTTGGGTTAGATTCCGTTTTATACAAAAGGCAAAGGGACATAACTAAGAACAAAAGCAATAGCATAATGTACTACCATCGAATGTTTGCACTAAAAAGATACACTTTAGTAAATATTTTTTAATCTAGCATGAAAAAAGCCCTTTGGGAAAAAGAAATCCTGAATTAGTACACAAAAACAAGTTAACCATACCCTGTGTCTCTTCCTACTTCCTGCTTTTGATTCCAGAGGTTCTGGTGTGGTCACAGGCCACACTCTTCCAGATGCATCTGTTCTCACAAGGATCACTTCTTCCTGGTCCGCATCCTACAGAAAGATTGTGAGAGAACTTTTGAAGTAAATATTAAGAATATTGAATACTATATTTAATTACACAAAAAGCACAGGCAATGTTCTGTCACATAATATTATGGATTATCTTAAAATTTCTGAATTGTTATTATCCACTATACAATAAAATGACCATAATCCTTTTCAGAAAAAGGGTGGAGATAATACACAAAGCTTATTTATTACGTAAAAAAAAAAAACAACTCACAGAAGCAAACCTCAAATAATTTTCATGTAGACTATTAAAAGATGCATAGTCCTAACAGTCTACCAGGCTTTGTCCAACAGCAGCCACCACTTATAGCACAGATGTCATGTTTAGTGGATGTTTAAGATTCTACTAAAACTTGATTATGAGAAATAAAGCAAATAAATGACAAAAAACCTTGCTAATTTAACTAATCTAATGATGCTATCTTTTACTAACAGTCTTCAAATGCTTTTCATTTGACGATACATACTCTAAAACCATACTCTTTCCAAATATATTTATTTAATGTATTTTCCAAATACATTAAAAATTTTAGCCAAATACATGTCTTACATAACAGTGAATAAACTTTACAGTGAAAATAAAATATTATTGGTAAGGCTCTCATAAAATACAAGTAAACATTATTCAGAAATAAATAAAAATCAGCTGTAAATAAGACAAGTAAATTATTCACATTTCAATTTTCTTCTCAAATTACAATGAAATATTAAAAAATCAGTTTAAATTCCACTTAATAGATTTAGTTCCCCTAAATGGAAGAAACAAATGGAAGTATTGATCATATAGAAATGTACTATTTTTCCTCACACAACACTAAGTGAATAGTGATGATTATTTATCACTGCTTCGGTGTGGTGTTGTTTTTTCTTGCAGTACTAGGGATTATTAAACCCAGGACCTTTACAGTGAGCTACATTCCCAGTCCTCAGTTTCTTTTTTATTTTCAGATAGATTCTCAAAGATGCTCAGTTGTCCAGGCTGGGCTTGAACTTGCAATTCTCCTCGCTTAGGCTCCTAGAGTATTGGGACTACAAGAACTTATCATAACTCCTGGCACTCATCACTACTTCTCTCATTGAATGTACATTTATTACTGTTAATTAATAAAGTATTGTATTTTAAAGAGTCCCTCATAGGGCATGGTGTGCATATCTATAATTTCAGCACTTGGAAGGCTAAGGCAGGAGGATTATCATGGGTTCAAGTCCAGCGTAGGCTACAAAGTCAGTTCAAAACTAGCTTGGAATACATAGAAAGACTCTTTAAAAAAAAAAAAACAATTTACTAGATAATAGAGATGGCCAACACATTGTAACCTGGCTACTTTTTCACAGTTAAACCTATTCTCCCTAAGGAATTTCAAATTACTAACTCCAACAAATAATTACTAAATTATTGATTCTGTTTATTATATTTATTCCAGCTTGAAATTCTTCTTTATGCCTTTACTTCTGATTCACTCATTCATTCATTCATTCACCAAATACTTTCTTAAGTGCCTTTCTTATGCTAGTGGCCAAAAACGGATAGCTGTTGCCTTCAAGAAATTTACAGCTTAAGGAATTACTTCCTACATGAATTATCAATATAAAGATATTCACCTTTACTTTCCCCTCTATTGATAGCTGCCCTTCAAATGCTCATAATTCCACTATTTCTTAGTTTCCAATCCCTGACTTAAGCTTAGTTATAACTGGGATCACCCAATACACAACCATACTATTCTTTACTTAAGAACCTACAGGGATCATATATTAAACTAAACCAAGTATGGCCACAGACCAGTGCAAGTCCATAAATACACAACCATGAAGTACTTGTACTAGCAAGATAATGTAAGTACAGGTAAGTACAGAAACAGTTTATAAACATTCATATCAATCACATATAGCAATTTTAAGTGTTCAATCTAAATAAAACGTATGTCATTTTTCAGTAATTTTTTCCATAGAATTTCATAAAACTCCTAGTCCACAATGGACTGGAAAACTTTAAACATATATATGTTCCAGAAATATATAAATAATTCAGATGCCACACCACAGTCAAGAAGCACTATCCTTGTTGTTCAACTATGAAATGAAGCATGTAGCCACAGACAATGCTGTTACCAAGTAACAGCTACAATCACCAAGTACCATTTATAGTGCTACATCACAAACTTTTTGGTAACTATGAATCTACTTATAATTGTTTACCTTTGCCACTTTCTCCAGGCCAAAGACCAAGCTACACTCTACTTGATCACTACCTGGCCTGGCACAACATCAAATAATAAATGCTTGAAAAATGGAATTTAAAAACCTGTACCTCAAACAGATTAATATACTTCCAAAGCAAACCCACTTTGTTCCCTTTTAATTGCCTTTTTGTCTATTTTCTGTTCTGTGGGTCTATTGTTACAAAAAACCTGAAGGTGGTCTATTTTGTGTACCCAAGACAGAGTCCATTTCTATCTACTTGACATTAAAATAAAATACAGAAATTAAGTTTATTCAACAAAGAAAATTGGTAAAAACATTTTCACCATCCATGTGATTTACTAATTTCTCTCCAAAGAAAAAACAAACTTTTTCTGACATAACTAGAATCTATAAAAATCTTTCCATTTTCAAAAGAATGCCAAATGTCCCAGATTTTTAAATTAATTTCTCCACAACTGCAGTTTATGACCTAAGACTTTACATTTTGAAAACTTTTGAGTACTTCATTACAAACATTTTATATGATCTCTCTTATTAATAAATCTCAAAATATTCATGAACCATTCATTCATTAATTATATAACAGCTCTCTGGAGAATGCAAATCATGAATTATTTTAAGGAAGGGAAGAAAAATAAAACACCTTATATTTATAAAATCAATTTGCTAGGCAAGGATGTACTTACCCTATTAATATTTAAAATATTTATGGGAAAGTAATTTTCTCTCACAAATTGCACTGCTGCTTTTACAGTAACAAAGAATTGTATTTACTAGCAAAATATGCCTCAAGGTCTACTCATTCTAAATTTCCACTTAGCACAACAAATACTTAAACATAACCATCTTTCTCTCTTTCCTAGGACAAAGACCACGTTGTATACCACTTTGCGTATAAGGTCTTCCACGGTGTCACACAACAGCAGGTACTTGATGAATGCTTAATAAGTGAAATTAACACACCAGTGCTTCACATAGATTAATTATACTCCAAAGGCTCACCTGCTTTCCCCTCTGTAGTGGTGCCTTAGTTCACAAATTCAATTTCCATGATTCTGGTCACAAACTGAACTGTATAAAAACGGAATCAAATTTCCCCATAAGGTCAACATTGTACCTAAGCACTGAAAGTTTTGGTTCTCTTCCAACTCAGTTTATGATCAGAATTATAGGAAGAATCAAGTTCATATACTGATGTACCACTGTATTTTCTTATACTCACTTTTCTCCTTTCTGTTGCTCAGGCTTGCTAATACAAATTACACTAAGTTTTTGTATTTGAGTATCCCACACAGAAAAATCAAGATCTAAAATACTAAGTTCCCAATTAGCTATCACATTAATACAAAAGACAGGGTTTGTTTAAGAATCTGTATCAAAGTTAGCAAATTATGACCCATAAGCCAAATGCAACCTGCTGTTCAGTCCAGGAGCTAAGAATGGTTTTACATTTTTAAGGGGTTGGACTGAAACCAAAGTAATTTGTGACAAAAAATTTATATAATTCTAATTCTAATGTCCACAAAGTTTTGTTAGCACATAGCCACATCCATTCATTTATGTATTACCTATGGCTGCGTTCATTATACAATAGCAGTTCAGTCAGTACTAGAGTTACCCTTTAGTAAATGAGTAAGATTTTAAAAAGAAAAAAGAAAAACTCTATGGCACCTACAGACACCTGATTATTACTCAGAACTAAAAAAGAAATGAGTCCGGCTATAGTGGCGCATGCCTGTAATCCTAGAACTCAGGAGGCTGAGGCAAGAGGATTACTGTGAGTTCAAGGCCAGCCTGGGCTACAAAGTGAATTCAAGACCTCCCTGAACTGTAGGGTGAAACCCTGTCTTAAAAATACAAAAATAAATAAATAAATAAAATTAAAAATAAAAAAGAAATGAGTGTATCAAACCGTGAAAAAGCATGAAGTAACCTTAAATGTGAACCACTAAGTGAGAGAAACCAACCTGAAAAGACTCCCTACTGTATGATTGCAATAATAGGACATTCTGGCAAAGTCAAAACTATGTAGCCATTAGAAAGAGCAGTGGCTAACAGAATTTAAGGCACAGAAAATGATGAAGAGATAGACCACAGAGGATTTGTAAGGCAGTAAAAACACTACATGATACTACAAAGGTACGTATGTATCAATACTCTTGTGTCCAAACCTACAGAATGCACAACAGCAAGGGAGGTCACTAATGTAAACTGCAGACCTTTGGTCACTATGATGTGTTGTGTAAGTCTATTAAGTGTAACAAATGTATCTCTAGAGGGAGATGTTGTTAAGAGGAAAGAATATCACAAGGAGAAGCAAGAATATATAGGAAATCTCTATTGAGCCGAAATACATTCAAGCTCAATTTTGCTGTGACTCTAAAACTGTTCTTTAACAAATTAAGTTTTTTTAAAAAAAACAGTCTAGAGGGTGGGGATGTAGCTCTGTGACAAGAGTGCTTATCTAGTATGTGAGATTCCTAGGTTCATCTCTAGCACTACAAAAAAAAAAAAAAAGGAAGAAAAGCCAGGGGTGGTAGAGAGAGAAGGGCAGGAAAGAAAAAAGAACAGGAAAAGAAAATGAAAAGGACAAAAAGAAAAGGAAAATGAAATGGAGGAAAAAAGGGAACGGGGGTTTAGCTCCATGGTAAAGCACTTCCCTAGCATGCATGAGGCACTGGTTCAAACTGCAGCACCTCAAAAACAAGGACAAATATTTCAAAATAAGTTTTGAAAAAGAAAAAGTTGCAACTACTAAGAATACATAAAAAGGCTTCACAAAGACAAACTCTAAGAAGTGGATGAGCCTCAAGAGGGTAATATCTGCCACAAATAGTAAATGTCAGACTTCCTACTGTCCCTTTTTTTAAGTGATGCTGAGAATCAAATCCAGGGCCTGAGCTACATCTGCACTAAGCCACACCCCCAGTCTTTTCATTTTCCAGGGACAAGGTCTCACCAAGTCACTAAGTCACCCAGGCAGGGCTTGCCCTTGCGATTCTCCTGCCTCAACCTCCCAGAACATTGTGATTACACCCGGATACTCCCTTACCTTTTATCCTGCTTGTAACTGCTTAGTTTCACCTTAAGGAATTCATTTTTTAAAATACTAGCTACACATACTACCTATATTATCTAAATCAATGACCTCAGCCTGAAGAAAACCCTATGGAACTCAATTTCATACTGACAGCAAACTATGTAAATTAATCTTTAAGAACAGCCTTTTAAAATCAGTTATAAATCTGATTATATCTCAAACTTGACTCTCAAAAGTGGCTGTTGACTTCATATTTTGGCATCAAAGAAATAACATGGAAACATGTATTTCTTGAGTTTAAATTTTTGTTCCTGTTATGATTGATACATTGTGTCAACTTGAGTAGCCTAGCCACTCAACTAAGTAACTCAGCAGCTCTCCGTCCTGGGGTGCAGAGGTCAGGCCCTTACTGCTCCAGGATGTTCAGTGTCAATGCGAGGTCAGAAGTTTAAGTGATTCAGCAAAGGGCCAGGGTCCTCCTTTGTAAACATGCTCCTCTTGTGTAGGATGAGGATACCCACAGAGATGCCATGAGTGTACACCCACCCCAGGGGTAGTAGTCTGTTACAACGCAAAGGAAGAGAAGAGGCTTGCTCTCCTCACCTTTTGGTATTGCTGTTTTTAGTGTCTTCTACCACCTTAAGTGTTGCCCCTGTGCCATGCCAGCTTGCCTTGGAGTCTGCTGATTATGGACTGAAACCTTCACACACTGAACCAACTAAACCTTTTCTTCCTTAACTTTGGGTGTGGGGTATTTTGTCTCAGCAAAGAAAGAAAAGCAACCAAGACAGTTCCCATTTACACATCTGTTATGGATTAAAAACTGGTGGTCGGGACTAGGGATTTAGCTCAGTGGCATAAGCACCTGCCTTGCAAGTGCATGGTCATGAGTTTGATCCCCAGTACTGATTAAGGAAAAAAAAAAAACTGTTGGTCAACTTAACGCCAGCTGAATTAAATCAGCATGGTGCTGAGCATAGATGTTTCACCTGAGTAAAGTTGCCAGCATAAATAAGAGATGTAGAGAAGAAGAAGGTAGGCGTTGTGGGTTTCTCTAAGTAATGCTGTTTGAGCCGTTGGTTCTCCTGGAGGAGCTCTTCATGGTTAGCTTCCCCAGTGTGAGTTCAACTATTGTCATCAGAGGAGCTCAGGACCTTGTCAGCAAGAGTGGCTGTGGTTCACTTTGGGGGAGCTCTGGTCCTTACATCAAGCATCGTTTCCTGGCTCCAGAAGGAAAGATGTGTGCAGTTTAATTGCCAGGAGAAACTTGTCGTGCTGGCTTTATGGCACGTCCTCGACTATTCTTATCATTGGAGGAGCTCAGAATCTCTGTGTCACTGAGGATGGCTGTGGTGCTTTTCAGGGCAGCCCTGGTCTTTATTTTGAGTGTGACTTCTCGGCTCTAACACAGAACCCTCAACCTACCAGCACAGCTCCTTCACCCTGCTGGCACAGACTTTCTAGCTTCCACCACTGACCTTTGGGCCTTCCCAGCATGGATCCATAAAACAGACTGGTGTGAGTCTTTCTCGTGGTCTCTACATCTCCAGTTGAACTTGTGGGAAGCATTGTCATGGGCTCTAGGTTTTCATCTGGACTCATACAAGACATTGCTGTGGGATCCAAGCCTTTGGCTAGATATTCTGAGTCACTAGTGTTGTGGACAGATTTCCTGCACTTTGTGTTTAACTCTGAGTGACTATCATTAAATTCTGTGTCCTGGTTCTAATTATTCTCTGCACAACCCCTCATTACAACACCTTCCTTTTTTTTCACAAATCAGTATTTGCCAACCCTAGGCTTTTAACTACTCAAAGACCTTTAAGTTCTCTCTACCATCTCTCTTTATCTCATTACCCATCTACCATCACCACCCTCATCTAACCCATCATAAAAATCAGGTCAGTTCCCTTTTCAAAAAATATATATAGAAAAAAAAACTTTTTTTGAGGCAAGGTCTCACTGTGTAGTCCAGGCTGACCTCAAACTCACAGCAATCATCCTGCCTCAGCCTCTCAAGTGCTAGAATTACAGGCATGTGCCACCATGCCCAGCACAGAAAATATTCATACATGTACAAAATCTAACCCTTCCTAAGCATCTCTTTAGCTGCTATCTTGGTCAAACTCACCATCCTTTCTTATCTACATTATCTTGAAAGCCTACCAAGACTCCAGCTTCTGCCCTTGTTTTTCTGTGACTTTCAAAGTGAAATACGATCTCATCTCCAGTACTCTCTAACCATAAGGCTTTCCTCTCTTCATTCGTTCCTTGTCAGTAACACTGGTCATGCTTTTCTTTTTATATACATCAGACAATTCCCATCTTTAAGCCTTTAAATTCTGTTTCCTATGCCTAAAACACTCTGCACTTAGATACCCAGGAATGCTCTCCTTCACTTACTTCAAGTCTTTGCAGCAACCCAGTGAGAATTAGCTGTGAACCCTTAGACACTTAAGATACCTAAATATAACTTTTTAAATACTGTATCATTTATTTAGGTAGTATTTTCTGATTTGATTGTTTCTCCATCCCAATCCAAACAAAAGTTCCATGTAGGCAAATGATTTTATCTGTTTTGTTCACTAAGAAAAAACAGGCACAGATATTAAAATATTGCCACTGCAAAGCAGTGTTATTACACAAGGTAATTATATGCCTGCAGTAAACATTTATTACATACCTCCTCTGCTCCTGTTGTTTTTGATGATACATGTGTTACAGTTTCTTTTAGTTTATTAGCCTTTTCAAGTTGGGCTTTAAGTTGTTCAGCCAGTTCCTTCAAAAAGAAAAGTGTGACATGCTGTTTAACTGTCCATTACAGAATATTACAAATCCACACAATAAAAAGAAAACAATATACCAAAACAACATGTAGCCATCAAATTAACTTCAATTACTAACTCACAGCTCAGTATATGTTGTGTAATGAACTATCTCATTTACAAACACCTCAAATATCAATGGCATTTGAAGCTAAATCATTTCAAGGTCATATATTTTGAGTAAGCCAAGGAGATAGAATAACATCACCACAAGAATATTTTTATAAAGAATATGATTATAATTTATATATTCCAGAGCTGGGGATTCAGCTCAGTGGCTTAAGCACCTGCCTGGCAAGTGTTAGGTCATGAGTTTGATCCTTGGTACCAAAAAAATAAAATAAAATTTAAAAATTTATATATTCTAGACTCCCAATACTTAAAACTTCAATTATTTATGAGAAGGAAGCCATTACAAGATTTAATATACTATTTTCTTCACTATTGATAAGTAATTTAGAAAAAAAAATTGTGAATATATTTCATTTTGACTCTAAAAAATCTATAGGAACTTATATGAAACAAGTGACTTGTAAAGCAATAAACCAACTAGGTATGGAGGCATATATCCGTAATTCCAGCACTTGGAACGTTGAGGTTATTATGTGTAATAGCATGAACAGCTATTTTGAAGAAAACAAGAGACATTATAGCTGTCATTGTTCATTTCCTATTATCTTGTTTTGAGATCCTGTAATACTTCCATTCTTTTTCTGTTTTGTTTGGTTTGATTTTATTGTGTGTGATGGTATGGACAGCTATTTTGAAGAAAACGAGAGATATTATGCTAGTCGTTGATTTCTTTTTGTCTGGATTTGAACTCCTGTATTGCTTACTTTGTTCTGTTCTGATTTGCTTTATTGTGTTTTGTTTGGTTTTATTCTCTTCAAAATAAAATTTTTAAAAAGTCACCATGAATTTGAGGCCAGCATAGGTGCCACTTACTGAGTTCAAGGCCAGTATGGGCTATAGAGTGAAACTTTGTCTCAAAAAAACTGAGGAAAAATTTAAAAAGCAATAAGCCACAAAGTAACACAATAAATAAATTTATATGACGTAACATAGTATGTTCCATTACCATGGCTCCATGAACAGTGGAATAGATTTTTTAACCTAAGAACTTCCTACTAGATGACCTCTCATCCACTATTTTAAATAATTCTCCTGTACTTTCAAAACTCAAGCTTCACTTTCTTGCTATTGCAATAAAGTTGATTTATCTCTCAACTTTACCTTCTTGCTATTGTAATTATCCTTGGCTTATCTCTCTCAGCTACTTTTCAGTTGAGCTGAAGTGCTACCAAGGGTCAGATTCAAACAGACCAGCATGGGGCAAGATATGCCTGCTGATCATCTAATGGACATGTAAACTAATAAAAACAGACATCTCTTATTGGCTGCTTTTTGTTCTACTAAAAGTACTATATTGATAGTATACAACAACATAAGATTAATGAAATATCACTTACATTTTAGTCTGAGATTGCTACATAAATATGACCATGATACTGTGGTGTCACAGCACAGAAAGCTCTCCAGCTTTTACAATCATGAGCAATTTAACATGACTTTGTGTAACTGGCATATAAAAATATAATGAACAAAGAAGTATATTAACAAATAAAAGTAGCTCTTCTATTCAATTTGAGGTAAACTACTCTTAAACATTATTATAAGAATTGAATGTGAGAACATCTAACACAGTATCACATACAAACATCATCTTAAATGGCTGAATAAATGAATCGACCACCTTTTGTTAAGAGCTCACTTTTTAAGTAAATTAGTCTCAGAAATTAAGAAGGATTCTTAATAATAAACAACTAAAAAATGCGAACATTTCTAGGAACATTCCTAGAAAATGGGAACATCTTTAACTCTTTCAAATATGTTCCATAAATTAACACAAAATAAAGTCAACAGCAACAATAAAAATTAAAGCATATAACTCTCTGGAATCATAAATTTCAGAAATATAGTAAAGGAGATACTTATTTAGCAAACACAATTGTTTACAGAAATATTCAAACATTTAAAGAATTAACAAATAGCAATTATTTTCACAGTACGTCACATTCTTGCTGTTGAGGAACTTTCAAAATTTCTCAGTACGTCACATTCTTGCTGTTGAGGAACTTTCAAAATTTCTCATGATAAGTTTAAGCATTATTCTCCAAAAGAACAACATATAAAAGTCTCACCATATTCCCCATCATCTCTGCCTTAATTATCTTGGCTCCCAACTTGTTCTTCTCATCCATACTCAGGACACAGATGGACTCATCCTCTGGACTAAATAGAAACAGGACAGATTAAAAGCATGTGAAATACAAGTGCAAATAACAACATTGAGACTCAAATTTAATCTTTAAATGATCTTAATAAAAAATTCAGTGCCAAAAGGAAATCAAGATTCTAATATGTAAAAACTGGACTCAATATCCTACAATCAATCAATGAATAATTCAAGGTTCTTTTACAGAGCCATTATAGCCTATGGCAGTTATAATAATAACTAAGTCCCAGTAACAACAATTTAAAACAGTTTAAAAATCAACTATTCTTCATTATTTAATAATCCCATTTTCTTTCTAAAACAAAAAACACCAGAGCCAGGCCACAGTTCTATGTATCTTGGGAACTTCGTCTCATTTCAATGCAGTAATCTAAGAAACTATAATTTGGAGATATGTTTAACCACATTCAAAGAATGAAAGCAAAGATCATGTATCCTTTTTTAAAGTTAGTCCAAAATTAAACCCATAAATTAATTTAAAATGAAGAAAATGTTGCTGACACTACCAAAGCCTCACAGAAGAAAAGAGAAATTTCCAGCCAAGGTCACACTGTCTCAGCTTATTACCTTAAGAAGGATTTAAGGCTACAAAGCATGGAGGGTGAACTCAGGCAGAGCCTGAAGACTTCTGAGTAAAAGAGAAATAAGTAGTGAGTAAAAGAGAAATAAGTAGGAGTCCAAGAATTCCAAGGCAGGTACAGCTCACTGAATAGAGTATCACAGTGAGACAATTCCAAAGGATTCCCCTGAGTATTCAGGAAGAAAATAACTACAGTTAGGGAAAGACCTATACCAAAGGGTTAGAGGAACAGTAGCACTCCTGGGAATAGTGCCTGATCCCACCAGCCAGACTAGGGAACCGCATAATTCAGAAAGGTCATTGCTTCAATAGTGCGAAATATTAAGCTAGAGTAACTGTTGCTCTGGGTCTACCTAATGTATGTTAAAAGCAAGAGAGAAAAGGATCAAATGGTTTGCAACTTTTTAAATCGCCAGAATCAGTGCAAAAATATTTATAGAAATTCAAAAATATCCAGGACCATACACAATAAAATATGCAGCACCTAGTATTAGGATCCAAAATAGCAAAATTACAGATTTAAACTTAATTATAGGCTGCACTTTCCTGATCAAAAAATCTTTAAAAAAAAAATTCTGAAATCTGATATGCTCCAAAATCTGAATCTTTCTAAGCACTGATATGATACTAAAAGTAGAGAACTCCAAACATGATTTCACATGACAGTGTGCACTTGAAATGCAGGCATACTAAAAACATAAATTATCTTCAGGCTATGAATACAAGGTACATATGAAACATGAATGCTTACACTTAGGTACCATCTCCAATATATTTCATATATACACAAATATTCAAAAATCTGAAAATATTCAAAACTCAAAACACCTCTGTCCAAAACATTCTGGATAAGAGATATTCACCTGTGTATCAATAATAACATTACATATCAATAGTCCAAACATCTAAATTAAAAGGCAGCAATTTACAAGTGTATAAAAAAATTAAAAGTCAACTATAAAAAATTCCTTAACTATAAACATGTTACACATAAAAGAATGGAAAGAGATACACCATGTTGACTGACAAAATAAAATTGAAATGTCTACATTAATATTAGACACATTACAGTACATAGCCAAAAAGTATTAGCAAGGACAAAAAGGGTCATCACATAAGAAAAAGGAGTAATTCACCAAAAGCAACATATGAATCCCTAAATGTCTATGTAACTAACAGAGCTTCAAAATGAAGCAAAACCTGACAGATCTACAATAAGAAACAGACAAATCCACAATTAAAGTCATATACTTTAATACTTTAACATCTCTTTTAAAACTGATAGAAAAGAAAATTGGCAAGAATATAAAAAAACTTCAATTAAATGGCCTGATGACCCCTTTCTGGAACATCCCATGCAGCATTAATAAAACACATACATTCTTTCCAAGTATGTACAAAACATTTGCCAAAAGAGTCGTTAACATGTGTGTTCAAAAAAATCCTCAATTACTTGAACAATGAATAGCATTCCTATAAAGTAACCAACAGGTTAGGAAGGAATCAAAATGAAATTACTAAATATTTCAAACTGAACAAAAACATAAATGTATTATGTGTGGAATGCTACAAAATCATTACTTCAGGAGAGCACATATTAAAAAAACAGAGAAAAATCTCAGCTTACACCTAAGCAAGCAGAAAAAGAAGAGCAAATTAAACCCAGTGTAAGCAGAATATAATAATAAAAATCAAAGTGGAAATACATAAAATAGAAAACAGCCAGGCATGGTGGGAGGCTGAAGCAAGAGTTTCATTTGAATTCAGGAATTCAAGACCAGCCTAAACAACACAGCAAGACCCTACACAAAATAATAATAACCAATAAATAAAATAAAACAAAACAGAGCCTGAGATACAGCTCAGCGGTGCAACACCTGCCTGGCAAGCTCAAGGTCCTGAATTTGAGTCCCTGTACAAAAAATGAATTAATAACAGAACATAAAATAATAACAAAATTCAATGACAAAGATGAGTGTGGTACCGTACACCTGTAATCCCAACACTTTGCAAGAGGATCGTTATGAGTTCGAGACCAGCCTGGGCTCCAAAGTGAGCCCAAGGCTAGCCTGAACTCACGTGAGACCGTCTCAAAAAGAAGGAAAAAAAAAAAATTCAATGAAAATAAAAGCTGCTATGCCAAAAGTAGAATTGAGAAACAAACTGTCTTATATCATCAATCAATAAAAATGAATAAACTATTAATATATGTACCAATATAGCTAAAGCTCAACAAAATTATGTTGAGTGAGAAAAATCAAAGCTTTCCCTGCAAAAGAGTGCATACTACATGATCCAATTTATATAGTACTTTAAAAATGCAAACTTATACACAATAAAAGAAAGCAGCAAGGTGCTTTCTGTGAGTGAGGGATGGGAATGTGGGAACAGGGAAGATGGAGAACACCAGGAGAGTCTACATGGAAATAAGATTCATGCCTAACAGATATGAGTAAAAATCAAAGTATAAATACCTATAGACAACTAATCAAATTCTGACTTTCTAATACAAACTTTTTATTAAAAACTAACAATTACATCTTTATAATGCCAGCTATTTCCTTCTTCCTTGCAAGAAATGGTCAATCCCACTTAATATTATGGGAGTAACAGTTTCCTAAGAATATACATAGCTCAAAACCTACCATATTGTATATATATGTATATAAAAATATATATAGTTTAACATGTGTATTTCAGTAAAGTTGTTTTTAAAAATCCTTAAAGGAAGGCAACAAAGTTAAAGGCAGTACATATTTTAAACTATCACTACCTTCAATATATTTTAAACTATCATCACCTTCAATATAAAGGATATTACCTATTACATTTTCCTGAATTTCTATGCTTTCTCTTACCTTACTGAAATTAATCTATGTTCTCAAAATACCCTCTAGGCAAGGAAGAGCAAAACATGTAACTTTAAACTCAAACCAAAAATTGACCTACTAACCATGTATGGTAATTCTTTTAAGTAGTGAATTCTTTGTCATAAAGAAATACAAATATTTTAACAAAGAATTTGTGTTTTTAAAAAATGCTATTATCCTTGCTATAACAACCACTTCTCAAATTGAACAAGGAAAGGCAATACTCTGGTGCTTAGACTAAGAAACCTAAAGTATTTGAGGTTTCTTACCTTCACGTTCTCTCAATCTGTATCTTAAAACCAATTAAAACCAACAGGGACATGCATGAGTATAATCAGAAGAATATTAAAACTTTTTATATTCCCCTATAGACTGAGTTATTGCTTATATCATAAGCGGTACTTTTTGTACAAAATTTTTTTCAGTAATTTTTTAAAATTAAAATTCTGAGGAACATATCATTTTCATTGTAATACAAATGTAATTTATTTGAATGCTGTCAGTTTACTCACATTTCTATAACTTTTTATTTTCTAATCAAAAAACTCTTTCTCAATCAATTTTGTAAAACTTTGTTTGAAAATATACTGTTCTTGTCCATTAGGCAGAAAGTACAGTCATTAGTGAAACTTGTGTGTGTTACTATAATACAAAATAAAATAACCACAGTTCACACCCTTTCCAAAGAGAATCAGTTCAATTTTGTCCCCAACTTTATTCAATAAGTCTACCTGAGTTAGGGTCTACCTTTCAAACTACCATTTCTGGAGTAAGAAACCTCTTTCCTGCCTTTCCTTCAGCCTCTGCTGCCTTTCTTTACTTCCCAAGCACTCAAGCACCTGGCCATATTTTTCTGTCTCATGAAATTATGTCTAGTTCACTAATTTTTTTTACCTCAACATCAATCAGCAAAGAAGATATTAAAAAAACAAAACTGAGGGAAGGACAAATGTGGAAGGTTGTTTCACTGGTATTTCTTCAAACTTACTATACAACCAGTCAATACAAGATTTCCTCCTGAACTGTTATTCAAAAGGTAAACCACCTTTTTTTATTTTAATAACATCAAAATCAAAAGCCTTTCTTCAAGTCATCCTTTTCTTTTAAGCAAAGAGGCTTTTAGGGATATTGTTATTAACACAAACTACTATATCAAATGTCTACGTGGAAATAAGATTCATGCCTGACAGGTATGAGTAAAAATCAAAGTATAAATACCTACAGACAACTAATCAAATTCTGACTTTCTAATGTAAACTTTTCATTAAACACTAACAGTTAAGTCTTTATAATGCCAGCTATTTCCTTCTTCCTTGCAAGAAATGGTCAACCCCTCTTAGTATCATGAGAGGAGTTTTATACTCAGACTGACGTGGATTCTACTTGAGACTCTGCAATTTACTAGCTTTACTGGACAAGTTATATTAACTTCTCCAAGGCTATAAAATCAAGAAAATGATTAATATCTACTTCCATATTATTGGAATTAAGTGTAGAAATATAATTACAGTAACTGCAGCAACATAGTGACATTCAAACACAGCACCTACCCTCAATAATTATTTGTTCCCTTTGTCACTGAGAGCCAATTACTGAGTCACAGAATCCTCCAACCAGTTCTACATTCACCACACATAAAATAATCCGATGATGAAATCTCTCCCCCCACTCCAAAAAAAGTTTAAAAATAAGAATTCCTACAGCTGTGCACAGATACAAGGAAGTAACCAAACCTTTTCCCAAGTAAAATCTTCATCACTGGCTCATGAGTGCCAACTCAGGCTCCTCCTCTCCTTCTGTACATCCTCTTCATGATTCTGAACTTACTGTAAACTATAGCCTCCTGATCAGTGTATTTATTTCAAATCTGTTCTGCTTTTCAGTTTAAACTTCCTTCTATCTCTGGGATCATTTCAAAATGTAAATTTTACCTGTTTATAATCCTTGAGATATTTATTACATATTAAAAAAAAGGTCAAGCATGACTTTTGGAGCCATTTACAAGGCAGTAATACTTGTAGTATTCCACCTGGCTTGCTCTTATTCAACCATATTTTACAAATTATTGAGAAGCTATTACATGCTATCCACCAGGATTTGGAGATACAGATCAGAAGGAGATACATCCTGCTCCCAAGAAGGCAACACATCACACATTCTAAAATACCACTTACATACACTCAATTATATCATGCTGCTGTATCTCCACCTTCCCCCTCCAAGTTGCTTTTCATTTCCCACTTACTAAGTTTATCCTTCAGAAAGAGTCCACAATTTTGTCAACAACTTTCCTCGACACTAGTACCATAATTTCTATCCCAGAAGAAGTCACTGCCCTTTCCAAAGTATAATTACTGTTAACTGTAAATCCCTATATTTATACTTATAACTGTATTATGGTACTATATGTATCACATCTGTTTAGACTATCTGTATGATTGCCTCTCCCATAATGAGTTCCTTAAAAGAAAATTTGTTATAATCACTTTTATACTACCAGATCTAGGAAATAAAAGCATTCAGAAAATACAAAATGAATGGCAGATCAAATGCACGAGTCATTCTAATAGTAAGAATTGCAATCTTTAATGCAAAAATAACCATCCCTGTTACTCCATTCCTTGTTATACTGATTCAGACACATTTTTTTAAAATTTGAATGAAAGTAAAAATAGAAAAACATGACTAATGAACAAAAAAGAAACTAAACATTAGCCATTAAAAGTATAGTTGACTTTACCTGTACTTAAAAATCAAGGGAAATATCTGTTTCTCAACCAAATATTAACTTGGCAAAGACTTTTTTAAAAGTTCAATAATACTACCAGAAAAAAGTAGTGCAAAAGCCATTCTCCTCTAAGCACAGTAGTATCAGATACTTTTGCAAAAGGTCACTGACCTAGGATATGGTTAAAATTTGATCTAAATACTTGTCAGATAAAACACCTAACTCTTAAATTTGAATTTAAGGTAAACAACAAGGTCTTTCCTCATAAGTGTGTCCAATTATTGCAAGAGAATTGCTAATTTTTTTATTCACTGATTGTGACAGTCTTAGTTAGATCAACTTAATTGGTTTAGGAGTCACCTGGGGGTTAGTGAAGTACACTTCCAGATGTGTCTGAGGCACAATCTTGGGTACTTTACAGATCCCGAGCCCCTTCCTCTCTGGTACTGTTCCCCTGCTTTGTTTTCCCATTCTCAAAGAGCTGAGCATCTTTGCTCTACAAGGCCCTTCCTTCTACCATGATGTCAGGAGTCAGATGACCATGGACTGAATCCCATGAATTTGGGAGCCAGATTAAACTTTTTCTCCTTTAAATTCTGGGTGTTGGCTGTTGTACCTCAGAGGTCAAGCAAATAACTAATGCACTAACCCAGTTACCCTAGTAACATGACACCGTGCAAGTCATCACTTCAGTTCCCTGATTTCCACATCTGCAAAACACGAGGCTGAGGCTGGGCTTCTTCCAGTTCTACAGTCACTTCTATGATTTTTCTCCTAAATCTAGAATTCACAGGTTCTAAAGCACTCTAGAACTCCAGTACTTTTTAAATTCAATATAATTCTCAAAATAACATTAATAGGCTCTAACAATCCTTCACTGAATCTTCTTCTTTTAAATATGTGCAATGATTATTAGATTTTTCTTTCCCTATCAAGCCAATCACAAAATTTATGGAAAGCCTCAAACAGCTCTTACATCAAAATCAACAAAACTAACAAATACTGCCTTCAGACAAAAAAAAAAAATCTTTAACTGAATGCTTGTATTACAGTAATATCTACAAGAAGCTCACAATTTAAGTAAGATATACAATTATGAAACAATTAAGACAACTAGATGGATGCTGGGGATATAGCTCAGTAGCACAACACTTGTCTGGCAAACACAAGGTACTAAGTTCAATTCTTGGTGCCAAAAAAAAAGACAACTAGATGCAAGGAGTAATGTAAGATTACTTTGCACAATCAACTTACCTGAAGTCACAGAAATCAAGATCTACCTTTTACCCAAATGCCAAGTCAACCCTACTAATAACAGCATCAGAAAGTAGAAGTAGTCCACCACCCAAGGTACCTGAGGCGAAGCCTGGGGATTAAGCAATTATATATACACATCCCCATAGACATGCTCTAATCCCTGCCACATTCATTCAAGCGATACAAGGGACTTCACCTTCAGTTTCCAAGAAACCAAGCGTTTACCTAAATTAGTGCTCCATGTGACTGCAGCTGCCTCAGTCCAGACTTTGCCAGATCACTCTTCCTTTAAATTATACACTGTGCCTATAAAACACTGCTCTGGACAGAGTCATTAAGGAAACCAATTTGCAAAAATAACCACAGCGTTTATATCCACTGTTACCATTGATTTCTATTATTTCCTAAAACTTACTACCATAGTGTCTCACTCATTTGGTAGTATTTTTAACATACTTTAATGATAATCAAAGTATAACTTGTCATTATTCTTTGTATACTTGGTTCTTTATTTCTGTCTCCAACAGAGCCTATCCTATGGCTAAATCACATTTTCCTGAAGTTGATTCCACTCAGTGTGGATTTCTTCATTCTGACTCAGCCTGACATTAATACAACAGACACAGCAATAACAAAACCAGTAATTAGTATCTTTTTCTAATCATTATGGATATACCCACTATCACACCAATATTTCACTTGTAAAACTAACATTATACTTGAAATCTATCAACTGCTCAGAGTGGATTCATTCTTCTCTGCAAAACTACCACATAATTCACATTTACTTGCACAAGATCTCCAGCACATGTTTGTCACTACATATTTGGGCTATGGTACCAAATTTGTCTTTAGTTTTCTAGACTTCCTGTGGCCATACATTATTTATGATTAAACAATGAAGTAATCCCATTAAGCGTCTCACTGTGCAGCTCAGGCTGGCCTTAAACTTATTATACAGCCCAGGTTAGCCCCGAACTTGCAGCAGTCCTCCCACCTCAGCCTCTTGTGTGCTAGGACCACAGACACACACTTGGCTTATACTTTTTAAATTGTGAACCAACACTAAATTTTAAGTAAATAGAGCTAATGAATTCTTTTAGCTCTTTGTTTAAAAAAAACTGTAAAATAAAATGCAATTTATAAAGTGAAACTATTGCATTACAATGTTAAAACTATGTATCTTATCTCTATCAATTTTAAGAAACACAATACACTCATATCTAATATTAAATATTCTAACACGGGTCATTTATTTGAATCTTCATGGCCTTAATAGTGATTTATTAGTTTAAAAAACAAATAATAGAATACCCAGGAACAGTAGATTTTGTGTCCTGCCCATGTTTTTTCACACTCTTAGCTGGCAATTTTTCTTCCGTATCTCCTGAAATGTGTTGGTAATCAACGCTGCGACTCGTTTCCAGTGGTTTTTTACTTGAATGCTTCTTGTCTCCTCCCCCATCAGACTGACTCCAACATGTTAATCTTTCTTCACTATTTTCCATAGGTTTTCGGAAACCACACTGCAGAGAACCCTGAGCTTCTAATGTTGACAAACTAGATGGTTCAGAAGTTCTAGCCTTGCTATGAGATGACACTTCCTCATCATCGGAAGGTCTTAAGAATTTAGGTCTCAAATTTCCTGGAGAAGCGAACTCTTGATTTTGCCTTCGATTGAATTCTTTTCTATGTGATTCTAAAGACCTGTATCGCTTATCTTTTTCATTATCACTAAATTTATCCTTATTGCTACTGTTTGTAATCTCTGTTGTATCATACCTATCTCTTGAACTTTTACTATATTTTACTAAGTCTAATTTCCTACTTTCTTGACTCTTTTGTACTTTATCTGAGTATGTTGGTTTCCTCCACCGTTCTTGTCTAGAATCTTCATTTCTGGATGCAATTTTTTCAGCTTCTTCTAACTTCAGTTGAAATATTTCCATTGACTACAAAGAGAGAAAAATAACACATCTAAAAATCATAAAATGTTCAACAACGTATGCCTCACATTTCACTGTGCTATGACCCACTGCCAAGTGGCACAAGGAAAGAAAAACTCACCAAGACACAGGGGAGAGGGGATATGACCCCATATACTCATCCTCCACTAAAATACTCTAAAAAGTATGAGCAAACAATGAAAAATTACCAAATAACCAAAAGGAGCTGAAAGTAGAGCCATTTAAACCAACCTTTCTGTATTAACACAGAGCATAATACAGAATACAGTGGAGACATTAATTTTTTAAAATACTGTAATAAATTAATTCTGACTGGTAGTAAGATTCAAGAGGCTACCATGATGCTAAAACAAACAGACTCTCATGAATAAAGCAGTATCTCAAAATGAGGACACAAATGAAGTGAAATGAAAGATTTGAAATGAAAACTGTACGCCACAAAAAATGCCCAGATATAAAAAATAAAATAGAAAGTGTCAAAAAATAAATTAACTTGGGGATTCTCTAAGGTTTAGGATAAACAAATATAAATTATAAGGTTTATATAAATATAAGGTTTAGGATAAACAAATATAAATTAAAAACATATGAGAACAATTGGTTCTAGACTACAATCTCCATGTGCTAATACCATAAAGATGATGAAATGTGCACAAGAAAATTTCCCCCAGCTGATTTTCTAGGGCAAAAAGATACATTGTAATAGTTTTGGGAAAGTATGTGTTACACATAAAAAAATCTTTAATTCCTGAATTTCCAAACTCAAAAATAAAAACATTCTTTAAAAAAACAAAACAAAACAAAACCTGTATCAGTGAAAAGAATTCTTAAATATGAGTGTATACACAGATCAAGGTGGATGGATAGCACATTACCTCTAATAGAAAGAAAGCAAGCTGGTTCTAAAATAGCATATATTGGTGCATGGTTACATTGTTACATTGTTTTCAAGAGTATTTGCACACTTTAAAAAAAAAAAGTTTTGGAAAATGTCAAAACTACAATATATCAAACTCTGGAAAATATCAAAATTTTTTAAGAATGGCATTTTCCAGAGAAGCACTAAGGAAGCTCTCCCACATTACTTAAATTTCCTTGAAATAGGAAAATGTTTTATATGTGTGTATTTCAGTACCAGGGATCAAACTCACAACCTTGTGCTTGGCCACTGAGATATGCCCAGCTCCTGTTATTTGTATATTAACACACGTTTAAGTTTTACATTCGCTATGTCAATACAAAATGCTACATAAAAAGCAGAAAACGACTTATCAGTATAAATATAAGTGATTTACTATCAGTTCAATTCAAAAGTGTTTCACGGCATAAAACAATTTTTCACATAACTATGAAAATAATAATAATGTCCTTATATAGACACTTACCCCATATCGTTCAGCTACAATGTCCTCAAATTTTCTATTTTGTTTTTCAGCTTGTTCTTTCATTCTTTGATAAGATTTTCTTAGCCAGCTTAATCCACCATCCTCTACTCCTGATGGTAAATACCAATAAGAAATGTTAATTTACTTCTATGTTTATCACAAAATGAATATTTTTTCTATTATTTCCAATATATAAAATTATGTATTTCATTTGAATACCTAAAAATGTAAGCACGCATCAAATTCTAAATATTTGAACATCTGTAATATGCAAACTATAAAACTCTCACAATGAAGAAATGATAAAACTATCTTGAAGAAAATTCCAATTTAAAAAAATACAAAAGAATAAAATATAATTTGAAATAATTTTGAATGCGCTCTGGAAATGGCTGTTCTATTTAGCTTTCTCTAAGGAAAACTTGAGACTAATGAACTAATTATTGGAAATATGGAATGCCAGACATTACCAAGAAACTCTTGGTAAAGCCCTTCCAAAACATTAAATCACAGAAAGAGAATTTGACATCACTATTATCACTAAGTAGTCACTATATCCTGGATGCTGTGTGAAAAGATTTTCTACTTTAACCTTCTTAAGGTTAAAGTATAGGCTCTCTGTATAAGAGAGCCATTGCCAGGCGTGGTGATGCACGCCTATCATCCCAGCACTGGCTGAGGAAGGAAGACTGCAAGTTCAGTCTAGCCTGGGGAATTTAGGAAGACCTTATGTCAAAACTTAAAAAGAGCTGAGGATATAGATCACTATGAAGGCCCTGATCTCAATCCCAGGACTACAAAAACAGGAGAGGACAGACAGATGGAGAGACAAACAGACTAAGACTATCATCATCACCTTTCACGATAAATAGATTGGGCTCCAAAAGGTCAGGAAACTTTCCCAAAACCACAGATCTTTCCCAAAATTACAAATTTCATAAGCAGAAATGCCAAAATCTAATCCCAAGTAGACTGACTGCAAAATCTAACAACACTGTCACTCCATCTTCTTAAGACTTCTAGGTTCCTGTTTTATTCCTACCATTGGTCTAAACAGAGTAACACTAGCTGTACACGCAATAAAACCTAGAGGTCATTTTTTAAAACTTAACTGCAATTCTGGAAACTGAGCCTCTGTCAGAGCAGTCATTTTCTCTCCTCTGAATAAATGTAACACAGGAAAGGGAAGTAGTGAAAGTGTGAAAGGGAAGAAAGACGTTCTAAAAGCTTTATTTATGTAAGTGTACTTTCCTCCAAGTGTCTGATTCTGCTACTTCCACCAGCTAAAACATACTACCTGAAGTATAATTCCAACTCCAGGTCTTCTAAAGAACCTGCTGACTGCCTTCCAACAGTCAAGGACTGGGTCTGTCAGTTCTGTTCTTCCCAAAGATGACTTTATTGACTGACTTGACATTAGAAATAGGAAAAATATAGATCATAAAATCTGTCTGAGCTAATTTATTGCTCTCTCAGCTCTTAAATGTTTATGAGATAAGAGAATTGAAAGAAAACTTTGCATGGCTACAGTTACTATTATGTAACCCAGCAGAGAAACATTTCTGCAAAATGTAAACTAATAGTTAGTAATAACTTCAGTAAAATTATTATAAAAGAGTCTATCAGGTTGCTCTAGGGACATGTATATATAAAATAAAGAAAATTTTAACAGTATCAAAAACAAAATTAGATTACAAATGAAGACCTAGAAAATATCCTATTGATAAATCACTGAAAGAAAAAGATAGCATCATAATTTACAATACTTTTATGGTATAATGGTCTAATCATAATTCAGTAAACTTTTCACTGAGTTGTTAATGCAAAACTTAATAGCATATAAGTTTTCATTAAAAGCATGGTATAAAGTATGCTTATGGGACACTGAACTATTCTGTCTCCATCTGCTGGAGAACAATAGCATTCTCCTAAGAGCAATACAAATTGTGTGAATGCTGGCAAAGTAGCAATTTCTGAAGATATGAAACTATATCTATCTTTGTTTATACATTATTTTCATGAATTTCATAGATAGTATGTTTTACAAAGCAAAAGTATTTTTACATTATTATGTCTTCATAAAATCATACTTTGAATTAACTCACTTAAAACAAATTCAGTCTAGGTGTGGTGGTTCATGCTGAGAGGCTGAGGGAAAAAGATCCCACATTCAAGCCTAGCCTGGACAGCTTAGTAATTTAGCAAGACTCTGTCTCAAATAAAAAATTAAAAAACAAAAATAAGAAAATGATGATGTTAAGGACTTGAATTCAATATAGTTCAGGCTGGCCTTGAATTCAAGAGGATCCCCTGCCTTGGCCTCCTAAACGCTGAGATCACAGGCATGTGTCACCAAACCCAGCACTATATTAAAACAAGTATAAAGCTATTTAATCAATTGGCTCCCAAGTATTAATGATTTAAATAACAAAAAGACTGGAAATACTTTATCAGCAGTAAACTCAGGTCATTCCCTTAGGAATACCAAGTTTCAAGAAACATCTGTGTCTACAACCAAAATACAGGATTACCTTTAGTAAGTGATGATACACCACAGTCTTCTGATGGAAGACCTGTGCCACCATCCTTCCAGTACGGATTCAATTCTCTTTCAAGCAGTTTAGACTAGAACGAAATATTTTCAGAGGTTAAAGTTTGAAACTAAGCCCACCACAAAAAAATAAATAAATAATTCCAGCTACAACCCTGAAAAATTATTCAAAACATTAAGACACATCATTATTTAACTTGCAGGTAAGAATGTCTAAATTCTTACATTTAATGTCTTTACTGAACACTTAACCATATTTCAGAATTGTGTTTGATGAATAAGAGGTAATAGTCAATAATCCTGACTCAGTTCTTGCTTAAGCTATAGTAAAGAATACAGACAATGTTAACCGACAAATGCTTTAAAGATAAAAAGTACTAAGGCCTCCAAAAAGAATGCGAACCTCTCTCGCACTAAAGTATTAAAGATTTCCCAGAAGAGATAATATGTGTAACCTTAGATCTAAGGTTGAGCAGAAATTAGCTAAGTTTTTTGGGTGTCCCCCTGGTGGAGGGGGTATAAATATGCCCAGCATGCTCATAAAACCTTACTGTTATGGCTTCCACTTAGATGCCCTTCCAAACCCTCACGCACTCACAGGTGGAGCTTTTCAGAAGTGGCTGGTCTATGGGGTCTGAATGCAGATTAAGGGTACATGAATATGGATTAAAGATGGATAATTAAATTAGTCCACTGATTGATTAGCATTATTCTGGGTATGGGTGGCACTACCCAAAAGGCTGTAGACAGGATAGGATAAATGGCAAGGAGAGGCTTGCTGCCTGCCTCCTGCTTGCTCTGCCAGGGACTGTTTCTTCTCTGCCATGCTACCCTGTCTTGGAGCCAGCTGACTATGGACTGAAACTGCTACAAATGTGTGGATGATGGGTATTCTGTCCCAGCAACAAGGAAAGTTAAGTAAGACATTTATAGAAAAAACAACCATGGCATTTTCAGGAAATTCAAAGTAATTCAGACTGGCTTAAACTTAAAAATGTAAGTGATAAAATGAAATAGGTAACAAAGTAACCAGAGTCTAGGCCACGTAAGTCATTTTGGACTGCTGTTGAGATTTTACATGAGGGGCAGTGGTGCCTCGTGAAAGTAACTAATTTTTTACTATACAAGAAGTAAACTAGCTTTAATGTAGAAGACTGAAGAATATGACTAGAGGCACAAATCCAAGAAGAGGGTAGTAGCAATACAAGCATGGGATAATGGGAGCCTGATGACAATGCAAGTGCCCCTGTGTCCCAAGCACTATGCCAGGTTCTGGCATGACAATCAAGAAGGGGTCTGAATACAGATTAAGGGTATGTGAATATGGATTAAAGATGTGATAATTAAATTAGTCCTTGCCATCAAAGAAATTAAGGTCTAGACAAGGGAAAAAGGCAACTAAGCAATATAAATACAGTTAAGTGATATGAAAGCAAGGGCTGCCATAGAACTATATACTAATGATAGCTGACCTCATAAGGTCACGAAATACTTCCTACAAGACCTAATACATAATTCAAATAAGATGGAGAAAAATGGAAAGTGTTAAATTACAAGAATCTCACCTTCCCAGAATATGAACTAATCATATCATTGAAAACAAAAAAGTTGAATAGTTTTTTAAATGTATCCACTGGAAACTGACAAAAAAGAATCCTTGAAGGACAAAATTAAAAGTAAATCTAAAGAGCAGAGCCAACCCTTTCCTGTGAGCCAGCGGCAGTCAAAGGGTGGGCCAACTCCATCCTGTGAGTTGGAGTGACCATGGGTCTTGGGAAAAGAACCAAGAACAAGCTAACCACCCCACCCCACCCCACCTCCACTGGTAAGCAACCAGCTAATTCAGACAAACAGGCTGAGATGATAGCCACGAAAGTAAAAAAACAACTTAATGCCAGTATTGTTTGATTGACTTTGTAGACCTAAAGCTGGGTAGTCTGAACTTCTATTTAGAGGATAACAATATACAATATAGCAACTATGGGGGGTTTCTTTCTGAAGATAGTAGCCATTGCTAATTCTCTATTATCTTGTTTTAAAGGCTTTTATCATTTTCATTGTTTTATTTGGTTTCATTTTATTTCATTTTGTTTGATGTTATTATATCTGATGGCATGGGCAGTTATTTTGAAGATAACAAGATATATTATCATACCCATTGTTGATTTCTTATTAACCCTAACCCTATCACTTACATTGTTTTGTTTTTGGGTTTTATTCTGTTCTGCTTTGATTTTATTACGTTGATGGTATGGGAAACTATTTTGAAGATAACAAGAGGCAATATAGTAGCCATCACTGATTTCCTATTACCTTATTTTGAAGTCCTATATCACAGTTTTGTTTTGATTAGCGTTATTCTGTTTTATTTGTTTGGTTTTATTCTTTTTAAATTTTTTTTAAAAGTTAACCTAAAATGATAAGCAAAACTGGAATTGATTTCTTGTAAGTAGTATGTAGCAAAAGAAAAAAAAAAGATTGCATCATCTCTCTTTTGTTAATTCACTACAAAATTTCCCAGTATCTATATTCAGGAAACTTCTAGTTGCTCTTATCTAGACATTCAAAAAAATACACATTCAATATTCAACCAGATTTTAAAAGGCTAGAATTACACTGAATAGAACATGACAAATGATTTGACAAATTGTAGGATACTGTCTAAAAATATAGAAAAAACAAAGAACTAAATATATAAAGAATTTTTACACATCGGTAAGAAAAAGACAATGACCCTAGTAGAAAGAAAAAGAAACAAGTAGTTTACACTAAAAAAAACTTGAATGAACAAAAACATGAAAAGATTCCTTTTGTAGTAGGCAGAAAACATATAGTAAAGAACTGAGATACAATTACTTCCTATAAAGTAGTCTGACAAAGTAAAAAAAGTTTGACAATTACAACAGATACTAAGCAATGGAAATGAAATACATTGCTAAGATAATATAAATTGTTATACTCTTGGCAAGTATTTGTAAAAGAAGATACATTTATGTACTTTATTAATAAGCTAATTGTAGATATTCACTATAGAGAAATCTGTACACATATGCATAAGAAAATACATGAAAAGTTACTTTGGTAGCAATGACTATAATAGTGAAATCAGTAAACAAATGGGTACCCATATGAGGATGAATGGATACTTACAATATTGCATAGATAGTGAAAAACTACACAGAAATTTTTTTAAAAAATGAAATACAAATATGTCAACCTAACTGATCTCTAAAACATGTCCAGATCTTTCAATCAAAATGAATTGTTGAGGTTTAACGTCATCACAATCTCCTTGTTCAAAAAAGCAAACACAAACAAAACAGAAAAACTATACATAGCATAAAATTTACTGGTGTTCAAAACAAGATAAATATCTCTGTGACTAAGAAACACAACAGAAATGCAAAGCAATATCCCAGACTGAAGTCACAGGCTTAGTGGGTTGTAAGGGCAAGCTGAATGTCACAGTCTTGAGTTCAACTTGGGTAAGATAATAAAGAATGCTCCAGCTTAGACAGAGCAAGATCCATTCTTAACACACGACACAGAGACGTGGGTGGGAGGTATCCTGCTTGTACAAGGCTGAAGAATTAGCACAAGGTAAAGCTGGGTCTATAGATAAATGCTACAGATCCACAGCGGGCAATATACAGAGACAGAAGGACAGAAGAGGACAAAGACACAGCCTCTAGCACAGACTTTCAAACTTTTCCATGATCCTGACATATAGTGATTTTGGGTGTGTGTGTGTGTGTGTGTGTGTGTGCGTGCGCACAAGTGCAGATGCATGTCTGTATCTGTGTATGTTTTAGGAAATAAAAATACATCTTTATTACACGTAATATATGCTGATATTTTATATTCTTAAATGCTGACTCAATAAATAAATTTCATGATCCAGATTTTTAAAATCATTATCTTAGGATACCAAAGAAATAATATCCCAGTATGTGAAAAAGACACAAAATTAACATGCATCACACAAATTAACAACCATAATTTTAGACTTTTTCCCATTACCTTCACATTATGTTCACTGCCATTATAATTACCATTTGACTTTAAGGGAAGGGCCATTTTTTTCTCAGGAAAAAAATAAGTATGATTTCTTTAGAATACCACAATATGTAAAGAAAGAGACATCTAAACCAATGTGCATGTGTGAAAACTAGATACTCTCCTGCACTGGCCTAGGTGATTTACTGCTGCATGCAACAATCTGAATTCTTGCCTAAGCAAGAATTTCAAACTACTTCAGATTACAAACTTCAGAACTAAATCCAAGGATTTATAGAACAGCAAGGTAAACTGTAATTCATGAACAGAAGACTATATCTATAATTTCATATTATTTTTCAAAAAAGAAGTTTCTACTATGTGTACATTTTTATACCAGCTGCAAAGAAGAACATAAATTTACAAAAATACAAACAACACGTGCTTTTTCAAAAAGTTTATAATATGGGGGCCAGGGATTTAGCTCAGCAGCATAAGCGTCTGCCTGGCAAGTGCAAGGTCATAAGTTTGATTTCCAGTACCAAAAAAAAAAAAAAATAAAAGTAAATTAGAAACATTTATAACCTTAAAAGGAAAACAGGATAAGACTACTAAATCTCAGCCAGTGTGGACCATTTCTTATGGGACCTTAAAGCCTCTTTATACCACTTATTTACATTTTCAAAGGCCAACTGTTGAACTAGTAACTGCAAATAACACGTAGGGACAAATAAAGTGCTATGAAACCATGAAGAGAAAATTTATTTCAGTCAAGAAAAATAACAAGAGTTTAATAATATGTACAAAACAGGCCTTGAAGGATAAACAAGATGCAGACAAAAGATAAAAATAGAGGGCTGGGGATTTAGCTCAGTGGCATAAGCGCCTGCTTTGCAAGCACATAGTCATGAGTGCGATCCCTGGTACCAAAAAAAAAAAAAAAAAAAGATAAAAATAGAGATAAAGAGAATACAATGAAAAAGAATCATATGAAAAAAAATTCTGAGGCAGGGATTTGCAGGGCAGGATAAATAAAACTGATTAAATTAGTTTGGCTAATATTTAAATTAAATGAGAAAGAAATTTGCCTTGAACATCAATCAAATGAGTTAGGACTACATTTGCAGACAGCTTCAGGGGTCTCTGAAAAACAGTAAGTACATTTCTAAGTCAATGATGGTGAATCTTCTAGAACTTTCAATGACACAAACAGCCCACTATAGCATGCCTGCCATAGGTTCACCAATACTCATCTAGGTTCTGAACAAGTTGAGAAATAAAAGCATAGACAAAAAAATACAAAACTGCTTAGTAAAAACCCTTAGTTGAGAGAAAATCATTCAATGAAAGCCAAATATGAGCCTACTAAATGAATCCCACAATGAAGAAGACTTTCCCAGCTATAGAAAGGACAGAGCCAAACCTATCTGGTCTCTGCAGATAGCTTGCTCCACAAGGGGAAAAGTCAGTTGAGAAAGCATGACAAGCTCGGCCTAGTGGGGCATAATTATAATCTCAGCATTTGGAAGACTGAGGCAGGAGAATCACAAGTTCAAGGCTGGCCTGCACTACAGAGTGTGTGACCTTGTCTCAAAACAAAACAAAACAAAACAAAACAAAACAAAACAGCATGGATTAGTTTATTCTATCAAAATTTTCCAATAGAAAATTTACTCCATGTCCTGAAGAACAGAGTGAGAAAAGGAGGAGGCATGAAATACTACTTGTGCTGCTCCTTTTGCCAGAAAAAAAGATCAGAAATGGCAAAGACACATTTTTACTAACTTGAATCATTGAAAGAAAACTTTTAAATAAAATAACACTCACTCTGAAAAGCTTAACCTGTCATAACTGTGAGCTAGAATGAGTGACATCAATTCCCAGGCTGCATTTGGTCTGGCTCATCTTTCTTGCTCCACTATTCAAGGGTTATACCCTCTGGCTGCATGTACCTTCCCTTCCCTCTGTCAACACAATGAACTCCAACTCAAAATCTAATTCAGGGAAAAAAATATTTTAAATAACTCAGTTAAGATTTCACAAAACTCTGGCTTCCAATGTTCCATAAGGATAGCTTTTTTTTTTTTTTTAAATAGGTCTCCACTAAATTGTCCAAGAAGTTTCAATCCTCATTCCTTAGTCTCCCAAGTAGTGGGGGTTATGGGCATTTACCACCACAACTGGCTTAAAGTCTACCTTCTAAATAATCATTTCTTATTCATATTTTTATACTGGCTAATTCCTTATTCATATTTTATAAAGCTATTAAATATTCCAACACATCAAGGTTTTGTGGAGCCGATTCTACTACTCATTGTTTCAAATGGCTCTCTCTCATGGCCAAAAAATGAGTCGAAAGTACCTGAGAGGCTGAGGTGGGTGCATTTTCACATATTTTGTGATTTTTCAGATTGTCAGCTTATGTCCATGGAACTTTGTTTCAGGAAACCAGTGAAGCCTAGATTGACAGCATCATCTTTTAGAAAGGCCTTATGGCTATGTGTCCCAAGTAGTTTAAGGTGTTACCAACTCAAAAATACTTTGAAATAAATTCTCCCCTTATAGATTTTCAGACCACATATGTAGCATGGATTCAAGTCACAAACCTTACAAATCAAGCTATAAAGCACTATAGTGGCAGGCTGTGGGTACACATATATTCAGTCAGGAGACTCTACTCCCTCTACCATATAAGACATTTGACGAAACAAGCAGGCTGTGGGGTACAGGTCAGTGGTAAAGCATTCACTTTGCATGTATAAGGCCCTAGGTTTAATTCCCAGAACTACAAAGAAAACAAAGCACACAGGCAAAATCTCTTCAGTAAGGTTATTTCCAAGTTCATCTTTAATCAAGAATAGATCCCTGTGGAGTCCTAAAATTAATAGATGTGTATCAATCAGACTTGCCTATCTCATGCAAGAACTTGGTTTATCTGGTGTCTCAAAAAATTCATTAAAACTGAAATTCTAGATTACCGGGATTGTATGATATAAACCATCAGCTTCATTACTTCTTTATAGTCTAGATTCATACTTTTGCCCTTTTTTCTTCATTTGTTCATTCATTCATTTTGCTTTGTATTGTGACAGGGTCTTGCTATATAGGCCAGGCTGGCCTGGAACACAAGGCAGTCCTCCTATCTCAGCCTTCTAGCTGCTTCTGCCTCATTTTTTGGCTTCTAAAGATTTTCCGGGGCCAGGAATTTAGCTCAGCAGTATAAGCACCTGCTTGGCAAGCACAAGGCTGTGAGTTCGATAACCAGTATCAAAAAAAAAAAAACCAGATTTTTCTACCAGCAATATAAAAACAAGAAATGTAGAAATTTTAGATGTCTTAAACTGAAAACTTGATGGTATCTAATTCAGTATGTACACTGCAACAGAAGTTCAAAGAATTAAGTTTTAATTCAATGATTGTAACCAAAACGCACAGTTTGTCATTCAACTGTATATGCCCTAGATGGGTGGTGGCAAACCGATGGCACACATGTCACAGCAGGCTGTCTGTATCACTGACAGCTCTCTAAGCTTCACCATCACTGTCCCACATTTACAAAAGCAATATACGCTCAAACTAATTTTGTATAGGAAACTTATTTTAAAAGAATGTATATAATATTTCATAGCTGTTCTCATTAATTTTTTAACTGTCACAAAAGAGAAATTTTACAAGTAAATTTGCATTTATATCAATGTGTTATCAGTTTATTAAAAGCAAATTAGAAAGTTAAAGCATTTTAAATGTTTTCTTACCTGTTCAAGTGCTTGGCTTTTCTCTTGCTCTATTTTCCTTGTCATTTCCTTTTCAGTTTTAAGTGATGATGATGACACGGTTTTAACAGACATAAAATCAACAGTCATCCACTCATCTCTCTGTTTAAAAAAAGGAAGTCACTTCAAAGGGAACCATTAAAATTATTAAGAGCAGGAATTTTCGAAGCACTAAAATTGTATGAAATCCTACATGACTGTACAACAAATGTTAAGCAAGTTTCCAAATCTCTTTATGTCTTAGTCTCTCTTCTATTAGACTGGATAAAATGTGTATCTCTCAGGGTTGTTCAAAGAGTTAAACAAGATAACAGATAAAAGCACCGTGCCTGTAATACAACAAAAAATGAAACATTAGGTCCTGCTGACCTTTCTTCCTTCATCTGTTGCTAGGAGTATATAAGTTACATTCTTTCTTAGGCAATATGAACTACAACTACTCAACTGTAAGTATTGTTAAGAAAATCATGACATACAGTGAAGAGAAATAAAACTGGAGTTGAACTTCTCCCAACCATAGAAGGATTTAATCAGAGATATTACAAGGCTGTAGGCACATTAGGAGAGAAATGCCACTTCTCCATCATTAAGTAGAATCAGAAAAACCTCTAAGATACTAGAATAGAGATAAGCACTCTCTTTCTCACAGGATAAAAGGGAGAGCCTACATGTTCAGCAAATATTCATAAAGTATACTGTTTTCAAAGTCTAATTTTTCTCCAGAAGAAATTGTAATGATCTTTTATTTTAACATGCAGTTATTTTTAAAAGTTGAAACTTCTTTCTTTAAAATCAGGAGGCTTGCTTACCTGAATAACCTGGCTGTCATCTTGTTTTTCTAACTGTTCGTCTTTCACTTTCCAGACCTTTTCCTTGCCAGGAGTCTGAGATGGAACAGCCTCAACCCACTCATCCTCAGAGATCTAAGAATAGTTAGTATACAACTGGAATTATTTAATTTGCATGCTTTCATATAAAATTGTTTTGCTGTTAAGTGGTGATAATTCAGCTTCCTAGATAAAATTTTTGCAATATATTTTCTCTTAAAATACATTAAAACTGGAAGAACACATAAATTCATTATTATGAGTTAAGTTCACAAAATACAATCAAATTATTTTTATTTTCTTATTAGTTATATTAGAGATTCAATGAAAATAAAAGAACAAAAATTAGATTTGCTGGTAAATAATTCACTTCAGCCCAGAGCTATGGTTTCTACCAACAAGCACTCACACTTTTGTTATCCTACAACAAAGGAAGTGACAATCAAATGTAGTAAATGCGTTTGCCTCTAAGTTTCAAATTCTGAGATTTCCTACATCTAACAATGCATAAGTCTCAAAACATATGTAGGTGGGTGAGGCATTTTGCTGTTTAAACACCAGATTATTAAATCAATTAAGTATTTAGTCAACATCTCTCATGGATTGATCACTAATCCAGGTTTTGGGCATTATTTACAACAAATGTACAGGTCTGCTCCTTTATGTCAACTAGTGTATTAAGTACTTTTACATATATTATCACACTGAGTCCTTCAAATGACTGTAAAAAGTATTGGTTTGATTTCACAGATAAAGAAAGCTGCTCAAAATTAAGTAAGTTGCCCATTGTTACATGATATTCAAGTGTGAGGACAAGGATAAGAAACTAAATCTGTTGGCCCTAAAATCTATTCTTTGGAGCTACAAAACTGAACTGTAGGAAAGACTCTAGAAACTACCTTGTGCAAACCACCTATTAATATATAGCTAAGGCGAGGGACAGAGCTCAGTGGCACAAGCGCATGTGTGGTAAATGCAAGGTTGTGAGATAATCCCTGGTACCAAAAACAAAACAAAACATACAGCTAAGAAAAGTTACAAAAGCTAGAGCCCGGGGTTTAGCTCAGCAGCACAAGTGCATGCCTGGCAAGCACGAAGTCATGACTTCGATCTCTGGTACCCAAAAAAAAAAAAAAAAAAAAGTTACAGAAGCTCTCTTCACAAAACAGAAATATTTCTGTCCAACAATACAGCCCACATGGAGTAAATATATTTAAGCTCTGCACTTCAGCTGTCACCTGCTTCTCAAAGCAAAGCAGATTTTATTCATTCACAGAATGAATTGAATTGAATGAATGAATTGAATGAATTCATTCACAGAATGAATAGGCACAGAATTGAATTTACAGAAACTATATATATATATATATATACACACACACACACACACACACACACACACACACAAACACACTTTAAAAATTTTAAGATAGGGGCTGGAGATTTAGCTCAGCTGCACAAGTGCCTGTCTTGCAAGCACAGGGTTGTAAGTTAGATCCTTAGTACCGATAAATAAATATAAATAAAAATTTTAAAAGTCACTATAAATATATTTTGATCAAATTGTATTTATACCATCAAACCAACTTAGAGAAACCTGGTTCCTAGTGGGGGGAATCCTCTCAGGGATTGAATCTCAGAGCTTTCTAGCAGAGCTATATCCTCAGCCCCTCATTTTTTATTGGCATACATCTCAGTAAGTTGCCCAAGCTGGCTTTAAACTTGAAGTTATTCTGCCAGAACCTAGAGTACCTAGGATTATAGCTGTGTACCACCATGCCCAACCTGGTTCCTAATTCTGGACATCCTTTAATAAAATGAGAGTTACAGCCTTAAAAAAAAAAATCATTTTCTTTAGGAGAGTCAGTTAAAATAAAATGATTAAAATTTGGTGTTTCACAAGGTTCTGTTATAGGCTTTCTTTAATAATTAGAAATTTTCTCTATCTTATTACATATGGACCAACCACTTAAATTCACTAAGGCCATCAGTTGTTTTACCACCAAATGTCGAACTCTAGATAAATCCAATGACTGTAATCTACAACTTTAGTTGAAATACAACTTCAGTGTAACCCAGACTAGACTTGCCCTCCTGATTCTTGGTCAGTTCTCCCTTCCTCTTCATTAAAGCATTTACCCGTTTTACATTTATTTATGTTGCATCTGGTGAATGCTCCACTTAGTAGAAAGTCTTATGAGGACAGGAGCTAATTCTGCTTTGGTCTACTTTGTATCCCAAATACAGTACCTAGCTCGATACTTGCACAAACACCCTCATCTTCTTCAACACTCTCCTCAAGCTTTCTACCCACTCACACTTCCCATACACTCAGAAAAGGATCTCTCTTCTAGCCTCATCAAGAAAACGCAGTCCACTTTTGCTTCCTATATACCCTCCAACAAAATTATAACTTCTTGATTACTCTCCTGTTGACTCTTCCTTCAAAGCAGATCCTCCCCAAAGATTTTTATCCCAATCATTCCTGCTCCTTCAGGACTTTGCTCCAATCAATTGCATTATCTTCTCTTATGCTTCAACAAAAAGCTCCTAATAGTGCTAGAAATATGTTGAAGTATTTCTCACCTTTTACTTTGAAGGAGGGAAGGGAGACTTTCTATGACCCTCTGTATCCTTCTAGTAGCAATTTATCTTCCAACTTCCACTCTAAGGTAACACTCAAAGACCAGTTTCCATCAAATGCCTTCACACCCTTACTTTCAAACTTATCTCCAAGTTCTGCAAAACACCTACATCCCCATCGATCTAGTGAAACTTCTTCCAAATTCATCAGTGGCTTCCACATGGCCAAAATGAACAAAATAGTTCAGTCTTTATTTCTCTAAACCTCTCCAATGCATAAAACTCCGCTGATAGCTCACGTGTTTGATTTCCAGGATACTTCCCAGTTCTTCTCCCAGTCTGTTTCGTCTCGATTTTCCTCATGTTATTCCTCTTTTGCTCAGTTCTTAATATACACATTGTTTAGGTTTTTGTTCTTTGGTAATGACATTTTTTATTCTCTAACCATTCCAGTTAGGCCATTAAATCCATTCTCGTGGCTTGATCTATTACCAATTCTCTTTATGACTTTCAAATTTGTCTAAACAAATTTCCAAGGACTTAATCAACTATCTATACTTGGATATCATGCTGAACTCAAGAATATAAAATAAATCCATCATCTTCTTCTATAACACCTGTTCTTTCCACTCTATTACTGCACTCCGTTACCTGGCACCAACAATCACCTACTCACCCAAGTTAGAAATCTCAGGATCATCCTACCCCACTAATCCAAAACTATTATTTCCAACTCTGAAATATTTATCAAACCATATAGCAAATACCATATGATTGTCATGAGAACCTACCTCCATTCCTAGTCACAGTCAACTGGTTCAAGTCATGTGCTGACTTAATTTGTATCAATTCAAATTACTCTGCAAGAATTTGAAATCAAACCCAACGACTGACCTAAAATGAAGAAGTAGAAAAGCACTGGCAGAGACTACTTCAGTCATGAAGTATGGAATTCAGCAAAAACTGGTCTATATCAAGAAAGAAAAATAGACTATGAGGAGAAAAAATGGAAAATAGCAACAAGACTACTAAAAGCATTCATGATTCTAATTCCAGCTACTCCTGTCCTCCAGTTGATTCCTACATCTAGATGTCTCATAAAATTTTATATTCCAATAAATCCTACAGTTGTTTTATATGAGCCATTTTTTTTTTTCTTTTGAAACAAGGCTTCATTATGTAGTCTATACCAAACTTGAACTTCTGGGCATTTTCCCTTTTCTTTTGAAACAAGGTCTTTTTTTTTTTTTTTTTTTTTTTTAAACCAAGGATCAAACTCATGACCTTACACTTAACAGGCAAGTGTTTGAGCTAAATCCCGGGCCCCAAGGCCTCATTATGTAATCTTTACCAAACTTAAACTTCTGGGCATTTTCCCAGAAGAACTGAAAACATCCTATCACAGTGATATATATGCACCCATGTTTATAGCAGCACAATTTGTAATAGCCAAATCTTGCAAAGAGCCCAAGTGCCCATCAATCAAGGAATGAATAAAAAAAAAAGATGCAGTATTTTTATACAATGGAGTACTACTTAGCTATAAAGAAAGATTGCATCAAGACTTTTATAAGTAAATGACACAACTTGAGAAAATACTGATAAGTGAAATAATCAAACTCACATGTATAAATACCATATTGTCTCCCTAGTGTAAGAAACTGAAAAATTTATATATGTTCCAAAATCTACAGTGGATACTATGTAAGGGTAAGAAACTGTTCAAAGAGAAAAAGTAATTACAATAAGGGAAAGGAGGAAAGGAAAAGGAAAAAGACATAAATTTGTGTGTGTGTGTGTGTGTATATATATATATATATATATATATATATATAGTACAGCTAAATTGACTATACTAATTGTATTAGTTATTGGAAAAGAACAGTTAATACTCATATGTTGAGATCAATTTTACATGTCTGTATCTGTTAATGTAAGCAACCCTCTTGAAGGTAACAATATGCAATATTATAGCCATTGTCAAATTCCTATCATCTTGTTTTGTAAACCTATACTGTTACTGTATTTGGTTTGTTTGTCTGTATTGCTTTTTCTTTTTCTTTTCTGTGTCTTTTTAATCTTAAAAAAAAAAAAAAACTTGAACTCACAATATAGCTCAGGCTGACCTTAAACTTACAATCCTTCAACCTCCCTACCTCAAGTGTGACATTATAGGCAAGTAGCACCACTTCCAGCTTGCATAAGCCAGTTTAAGCTTGATCTTTGTAACCTATAACAAAGAGTGGCAACTAATACATATCCCCTTCCTTTCCATCCTACGAGCAGTAGTCCTGAAGGACATCAACACTACTTTACCTCTTAACTACACAATTGAACAGCCAAATCTCTTGGACTCCAATCTTTCCTACTTCCCTTCCTTCTCCAAATTCCTACCCATAATACACTTAAAGTAATATAAAGGACATGTGAACCACAGTACTTCTTTCCTATGGCTCCCTGTCATACAGACTTTCCTACTAATAGAACCCACTATTTTTTAGAAAAGTAATGTGCTTTCCATAACAGCAAGTAAAACACGATTAAGTGTCCAATGAGATATAAATGAAAGTATTCTGTGAGACTTTCTGAAGGTCAGAAAATAAAGAATATCTCCCTTTCTGTTAACTGGACTAAGAGGAAATTCTACAATGAAAATGAAAGAGCAAGATGACAGAAGCCTTAGACCCCAACCACAGTAATTGCAGTCTGCCTCCCTGATTTCTTATGTATGAGAGAAAAAAAATCTTAGTTACTTTTCTCATTGCTGAGACAAAATACCCGATACCCAAAGTTAAAGGGGGATAGATTTATTTAGATCACAGTTTGTAGAAGTTTCCATCCATTACCAGCTGGCTGCAAGCAGGGTGGCTTGGCAGAGAACAGTTCATGATGCCCATGAGATAGCAAAAGCAGAAAAAGAGTGGAGACAAGACTCTCTCCATCCCTTATATTGTATGCAGGCTATGGTCCTAGTGTGGGTGTGGCACTTAGGTTCTTAATCCCAGCCAGAACTATGTCAAACCAATCAGCTGAGTGATTTAATAATGACACGTCCTTAATCCCAGTATCACACACTCTAGATTCAACCACCTCTGAAAAAGCCCTACCTACAACTACGTGAGGCTTTGGAGAAACATCTTGATACAAACCACAACAAAAAATAAAACTACGTTGTTTAACCAATGACTACTATGAGAGTTTCTAATAAATGCAGTAAACTAGCTGATACACTCCCTATTAAATAAAGTCAAAGACTTTGGTTTACGAGGCCCTATCAATTATTACAGTTTCAACTCAATCAATTCTTTCTCTTACATATAATCTTAATGAATCTTAATTAAAAATTTTTAAATTCATGCAGAGCTCCCACATTAGATACTGCAAAAAAACCTCTAATTAAAGAGGAAGAAACTGTTAGCCTAGATTTAAAAGTTCCAAATATATACTGTCTACAAGAAATATACTTTCAATATAAAAGAAATATAGATAGCAAAACTAAAAGAAAAGAGATGTACTATGAAAAAGCAAATAATAAAAAAGAACAACACAGATAAGAGTATCATACACCAAAAAAAAGAACATTTCATAATCAGTCAATTCATTAATATGAAATAATACAAAATACACACATACATACCTAACAAAGCTTTAAAATACAAAAGGCAGAACTAACAAAACTGAAAGCAGAAGCAGATAAATCAACAGTTGAGGTTAGAGTTTTCAATACTGCTTTCAGAAATTGACAGAACAGATAAACAGAAGATAAGAATATAGGAAACTAAACACTATTAACCAACTTTTCCTAATTGATATTTATAAAGCACAACACCTAACAACAACAGAATACATATTAATTTCAAATACACATGATGCTTTCACCAAAAGAAATCATAAGCTAGTTCATAAAATAGGTCCCCATCATTTTTTAATTAAAATGATACAAGGTACTCTCTTTAACAATGACAGAATTAAATCAGCATCCAAAGTGTTAGGATTATGAGCATGTGCCAGGCCCAAATTAAATAACAAAATATAGCTGGTAAAATATACAAATATATGCAAATTCAAAAATTCACTTACACAAAACCCATGAGCTAAAAAAACAAGTAAATTTTCAGATTTTTAAATAAGATGACAATAAAAATATAACACATCAAATGATGCATCAGTTAATGATACAACAGTTATAAACTAAGTATTTAGTAGAAAAGAAAGATTTAGAATCAATGACTTAGTTACTTCCTCAGAAAGCTATGAAAAGAAAAGCAAATTAAACATGAAATAAGGATTAGGAAAGAAATTAAAAATAAATGAAATCAATGAAATAGAAAATTTAAAAATCAACAAAAATGAAATATATTTTTAAAATATTGGCAAGACGGATAAACTTCAGGGCTAGGGATTTAGCTCAGCGGCATAAGCACCTGCCTGGCAAATGTGAGGTTGTGAGTTCAATCCCCAGTACCAAAAAAAAAAGACTGATAAACTTCAAGCTAGACTGATCAATGCAACAAAGAGAATATAAAATCATCCAACTGAAGAACAAAAGGGAGTATCACTAAAGCTTCCATAGGCATTAAAAGAATAAATATTTAGACAAAGTAAATTCCTTTAAAATTCCAACTTATTGTGACTCAGTATTTAGTAGAAAACATGTAATGCCACTATTAAAGAATTAAACTTGTTGTTACAAACCTCTGCACTCTTGAAGTAATCTCACTGTTGAAGTTTAATAAACATTTAAAGTAGTAGGGCATAAACCTGACAAAAGAATACTTTTTTAATTCATGTAAGAGGTATTACCTTTGTACTATAACTCCAGCATCCTACTAAACACAGACACAAAAATCTTCAAGAAAATGTTAGTAAGTCAAACCTACCAAGATATCATATAAGTCGTATAGTAATTCATTGCTTTAAAACAGGGATATGTTTTAAGAGATGCTTATTAGGTGAATGTTCACTGTGTGAACATCTTAGGATTTATTTATATAAATTAAGCTCATGATGTCACTAGGCAACATGATCTTATGGTATTGCCATTTATATGTGGTTCATCCCTGACCCAAACTTCAAGACATCATGACAGTGTATGAAAATACATTTCACATTTAACCATTTTATATTATATATTATATTATATATATTAGCTTCTATCATGAATATATTATAAATTTGCATTATACTATGTATTTATAATATATAGTTCATGTTTTTATTTATACAGATATACAGCAATATAGATATATAGATGCTGCACATATATTTATGATTAAATATGGTTTCCCCCAGGAATACAGGATGGTATGATACCTGGAAATCAAATCAATGTACTTCCTCATATTAACAGAATAAAGGAAAAAAATCATATGAGTACATTGAAAATTTAATTAACATAAAATGACAGAAATCTAGAAATAGAAGATAATTTTCTTAATCTGAAAAGGCATTATGTAAAAATAGCATAGCTCAAGCAGAGGCTATAGCTCAGTGGTATAGCATTTGCTTAGCATGTGTAAGGTTCAGGGTTCAATCCCACTACCACAAGAAAAAACACCTCACAGAAAACAAAAGGATTAAAGGTAAAAGACTAAATGCTTTAACCCTAAGAGAGGGTGTAAAGCAGTGATGTCCATCTACTCCAATCATTTGTATCCAACACTATTTCAAAGTCCTAATTATTGATAAAGGCAACAAAAAATTAACAAATGAAATAAAAGACATAGATCAAAATGAAAGTAAAAAACTGTCTTTATTCACACATAGTCAAATACCTAGAAATCTACCACAGAACCTACTAACACTAATATTTGTGAATTTACCAAAGTGAAAAGACAAAATTGTAATATTCAAAATGCAACCGTATATTTAGATAGTAGTTACAGAGACAATCAATTTTTAAAAAAAAGTTCCACCTATAATAACGTTCCAATAAAAATAGAGAAAAAATAATAAGATATGTGAAACCTCTAAAGTTTCAAAAATTGTGGGAAAAATGAAAGATGACCTAAATAAAAGGGATAACACGATGAAAAGGTCAAAATTACACTGAACAACCTTATAATTTTTTCACTTTTATAACTACTAGGCCCTTGCTCCTCCTCTTCCCTCATTCTCCTTTAAAAATCCCAAATCATCTCTGCACAAACTGGAATGAATTGTAGCTGTTTTTCCTACTGTGAGTAATTGCTAAATCAAATCTGTTTTCACCAATTTAACTAATATCTAACTGTCACATGGCTCAAACCTTGGACTATGGTAATTCACCTGAGAGAATAATCCCATGAAGATCATACATGAGAGACCAATTTCCCCTAAACATCTTTAGCTTATCACTCTTTAAGTATATAATCCTTTTTCCTGTAAACAAACATAAAAGGTTTTAGCCTGCTGTCTTTTCCTCTGTGCAGCCTAGAAATAGCTAAAGACAACAATCGATCCTATACTCTTTCAACTCAAAGTATATAAACATATTCTTCGTTAAAGACTTAAATTTAACTTCTCTGAAAAAAAAGAATAAGATTCTTAAAATGTCTTGAAACTCTATTTCTACAAAACTCTTCCTGCTTCCGCTAATTTTCCAACTGTCTTTTACTTAGCTTTTACTTTATTTCTCTTCCCCTCTGGCACGTCAATGTTGATGTTCACATTTCTTTCCAGTATCCCTAGTCATCTCATCCATTTAATGGCTCTAATCAGTAATGACTCCCAAATCATATCCCTACCCTCCTAAGTGGAACTCAAAATCTGCATTTCCAATATTTCCCGGACATCTTCAAGTATATGCCTCCCAAAGAATTTTATTAGCCAGCAATACATTTTTTAAGTTTTCATATATTTGTAGTTATCATAAATTATTCTTTTAAATAAAATTTTCTCTATTCACAGCTTCTCTATATTGGTTAATTGTAGTACTTACTGATGAACTATCACCTGATTCACTTTTTTCATATTTCTGTTTCTTGCTCTTTTTTTTCTTCTCTTTCTTCACTTTTTTTGAATGCTTATCTTTTTTCTTCTTTTTCTTTAGAGAATGTTCCTATAATCAACAAACAGGAAAGAAATTTAGTTTCTATTTTACTTTAAAAGGAAATATTTTAAGGGAAAAAATTCATATTCTAAAAAAAAAAACTGAACTATTCTATGGAAGAAAATAAATAAACTAGATAAAAATTTCTGTAATGGTTAATCCATTGTATCAACCTGAGAAGTTTAGAAGTTTAACTAAGCCACTCAACAAGGAGCCAGGGTGCTTACTTTGTAAATATCCTCAGCCTATGCAAGAGAAGAACACCTAGATGTGTGCGCAGATAGCCTGCCTACAATATGAGAGGAAAGAAGGCTTGTTCTCCTCCCTTTTGCTCTTGCTGCTTCTGCAGCCTGAAGTGCTGCCCCTGTGCCTTGGAGCCACCTGATTATGGGCTGAAACCTCGACAAACTGTGAGCTAAATAAACCTTTCCCTCTTTAATTTTGGGTATTGGGCATTTTGTCCCAGCAACAAAAGAGAAAAGTAACCAAGACAACTTCTAAGAAACTTTAACATGCTTTCTGCAATATGGGCACCACTAAATAAATCCTATGGTTCAGATTTCCTGACAAAATATATGATTAAAATTTTTGTTATTCTTTTATCAAGCAAATCTGTTAATACTCACCTTCGAGAACTCCTCAATTCGCTCACTGACATCAGGTAGCATCCATGTATCTTCACCTCGAAGTCGTTTAAGTTCTTTCTGCCTTTCTTCTTTTTCAAAATTGGCTTTGGCCTACAACAATAACAAAGACAAATTGACAATGCACTCAAATGCTTTTCACCAAAAAAATAAAGGTATCCACTTATTAATGGTCTGTTTCTGTGAATAAAAGCACAAAACAAAATCCTTCTTCCTAAAATACCAATCTTCAGTAAAAGGAACCACCAGTTAGAGACAGAAGCCTTGTACTTATTCTAGACCCTTCTTTCTCCCCAAAAGACTTGGAATTCCTTTTCAAACTAATCCCAGGGGCTATTGAATTAAACTTTTGTGATGTTTAGAAGACTGATCTCCATGCCTTCAATATATGTGTTCATACTCTAACACCCAGCCCCCTAAAATGCCTCATGAAAAATCAGCTTTCCAAAAAGAAATGACAGAACAGGCGACGGAGTGCACACCTGAAATCCCAGCACTCAAGAAACTGAGGCAGTTTGAGAATCACTGCTGCAAGTTCAAGGCCAGCCTGGGCTGCAAAATGAGTTCAAAGTTAGCCTAAACTATGTAGTGGCACCCTGTCTCAAAAAAAAAAAAAGAAAAAAATAAATAACTATATTGTCAACTTCTATACATGTTTCAAGAATGGTCACATAAAGGTGGCTTTTCCCAGGAAGCTGTTCCTGCTCTCTCATTTATCCTCTCAACTCTAAAGCCAGTTTTGGGCCTTCCCAAACAGTGTACTATAAAATGTAACACATCTTAAAAACTCTACTATCTCCAACATTTACCTAGAAATACAAAATAACCAAGACTGAAAAGTATTATACATAGGCTGAAATCAAGGAAGAATGCCAATCTTTTACCTGTCCAAAATGAATCTTCTACTCTCCCCCTTTAAAATCCAGTTGTAGTCATCCTTTTTCTTCCTTGCCTCCTCTATCTCTTCTCCACTCTTTCTTGTCTGTATTCAAACTCACTTAAAACTCCTTAGGTCTCTGAACTGGACCTCCCCCCAACTATGAAAGAACTTCCAGAGACAGATCTGTTATTCATACTTAGGTGGGGCATGGTGTTCAACAGGAAGCCGGCAGCTGTCCCCCATACAGCTCAACCTGCAAAGAGCTGGTTCCACGAAAAACCACAAGAGACATGCTGTGCCCCATGTACCCAACCCTATCACCCACCCTTAGACACCTACTCAGCCACCCAAAATTTTGCACCACCCTCAGCAATACCTCCTTCCCCTACCTAAATTCCCCTGTAAAAACATGCCCTCAGCCCTTGCTTGGTGCCAGCGGTCTTTCGCCCTTGACCCAACAGCACCTAGTTGGCAATAAAGTCCTCACATGTTGCTTCAACTTTGCCTGCCTCATTGGTCTCAGCTGCATCTCAGTTTAGCCTTAACGACTCTCTCATTGTAGCCAGGTGTGGTGGCACACACCTGTAATCCCAGCACTCAGAAGACTGAGGCAGGACTGCAGAGGGTTCAAGGCTAGCCTGAACTTCATAGCGAGACCCTGTCTCAAAAAACAAAACAGACAAACTCTATCGTCTTGAAAAAACAAAGCTATTACTATTCTCTATGTTTACATCTTGAATAGCTTCTCAGATAATTCAGCAGCAACCTTCTCCTTCTCAACTTCAATTTTAATAAGAAATACAATGTTTTTCAACCCTTGTGACAGGCCAAATTCCCAAATTTCTCGGGTTCACTCTATCACTGAAGGCTGACAATAAGTCTGGAATTGAAACCAACAGTAAGAATAGCGAATGAAATGTCAAACTCTGTCCACTAAAATGTGCCTTTACTTGTGTCCCTGAAAAAGATCAATTTCACTTCAGATACAGCAGAAGCGATGGCTGGAGATAAAATAATAATAATAATAATAATAATAATAATACGCCGGCAGAGTGGTTTGAGGAGGCTAATAAGCACTTAGAAAGTGCGCGGTCCAAGGGTTAGAAATGTCAATAACGGATGCCTTCCAAGGCAAAGAAACCTGAAAGGAAAAATAAAACACATCTCTCTGAAATGAGAGTGAGCAAATGTAACCTGCCACAGCATTTAGGACACAGGAAATATACAAGAATACCAGCACTAAAAGCAGGAATTCACTCAAGGTTAGACGCGGAAGGGTTACAAAAAGCGAGGGCGGGCTTGCTCCCGCACTACCCACTCCCACAGCTCTAAATTAAACTACCACCTTCCCCAAAAGGAACGTACCTGACGCAACACCTCCGCCCTGGCAATTCGGGTCTGTTCCTTACGCTCTTCGATACTCTTCGCACTTTCAAATCTGCCACTGAAAGCCGCCATAGCTGTTGCCGTAAAGCTAGGAGGCCGTCAGGAACTCTCAGTTTACGACTGTCGTAATTTAGTAAACAAACCCGGACTTCCGCTTAGGGAGGGGGTTCAGTGCGGCTTTGTTCTACTACTGACAACGTGCGCGAGTGTGAGAGTTGCTCAAACTTAGGGTGGTGACTCTAACGCCCGCTGTAGTTTTAAATACCAATACAATTCTTAATCGTTGTGGTTGTGTTCGGTTCGAGCAGAGTCGATATCGATGTATGGTTTTCTAATGCGCCTTGCATCCGGCGAACTACTTCACTAATGTCTTAAAATCTGCACAGCAAGCTGGGCGCGGTGGCGCAGGCCTGGAACCCCAGCACTGGGACGCTGAGGCGGGGGTTTGATTGGAAGTTGGACGCCAACCTGGGCAATTTAGGGACTCACCGAGACCCTATTTCAAAATAAAATATAAAAGGGACTAGATTTGTAGTTCAGTGCGAAGGTCCTGGCTTCAATCGGAACAGCACCGAAAAGAAAGAAGCACACCAAAAAGCTAGAAGTTCCTAGTCCTTAACTCAGTTTTCCAACGAAGTGTTGGTTTTCGCCAGACATTTGCCAAATTATGCTGGAGGAATGACCTGAAGGGAGCCTGACCAAAAAGTCCACGGAAACTGGCAGAAAAGGGCAAAACTCTTTTGAAGATTCAGTGTTTTGCTTTGATAGATGTTTTTAAATACATAAGACAGCCGTCGAATGTTGCAATGTGCTGTGTAATGTTTGCTGAATGTTGGAATGTGCTGTGTAATTTTGCCGTGCTTATTTACATTGTGAGTTTGCATTATTTTTTCTCCGACCTCGTTATTTACTCTTTATTCATCTAAGCATTTTTTCTTTTAATGGGCAATAACCTATTTGAATGGGGATCTGTTTGGCTTTGTTTTATCATTGTATCTCACAAACAAAACTAACTTCCATGAGAAATAAAACATTTTAAAATTTTGTTATTTATTCATCTTTTTGAGGTAGGGTCTCGCTATGCAATTCAGGCTGGCCTTGAGTCCACTTTGTAACCCAGACTGGTCTTGAACTCGAAATGATCCTCCTGCCTCAACCGGAATACCAGGATTACAGATGTGCACACAAGCCCAGCAAATATTATGAAGTATTTATCTTATTATTTTAAGAATATAAAACATTAAGCTTAGGTTTACAACAATAAAAGATAAGGCTGGACAGCGTAAATATAAACTAGATACCATAAAGCCACAGAACTAGTTAACATATCAGATATAAATACTTCTTAGGTTTCATAAAATAAAATGTGTGTATGTGCAAGTTTTCCTAGGAATTTGTACCTTAACTTGCACTCTTTTGAAAGGCTTAAGCATATGTTTATGTATTTGGTACTTAATAGAATGTACTCATTTGCTATAAAAATTGGATTTTAATTTACTAATCTTGTAATACTTAACTGATTTTTGTTAGATCTCTACCCAGTCTGAGAGACAGCACAATCATCATGGCAACTGTTCAAAACTCTGCCCTGCTAATGCATAACTCCTTCTTCCCAGAAGCCCCTATGGCTTCTTGCTCCCAAAAGTTTGTGCCAAAGCTCGGGCATGTAAAGATCTACCTAATCCCCTGCACTCTCACAAAATAAATCAGCTCACATCAGTCCTCAGAGCCCTACCTCCATCAGAGCCTATATCAAGCAGAACCTGAACTTTGTCTGCAGAGAGCTGCCACAGCCTTCTCTACAGTGACTCTCTCAGTGTCCCCCCTCATTAAACTCTTTTCTTGTCTACTTGCCTGCTCTCCTTTAATATTGTGCACTGCTCTAGATTGAGTACAGACTCTCCACTCAATCAATTTTGTCATAGTAGCATTAAAATCTTTTCACATTCAGGATTCAGGAAAACATCACTGATAGAACAAATAGTGATTACAGCAGGACCATGTGTTTCAGTCCATTCTGGCCACTGTAACAAAAAAAACGAATTAGAAACAATAAATATTTATTTCTCAGTGTTGCAGATTCCAATGTGCACGGATTTGATGTCTGGTGGGGACTTATCCTGTCTTATAGCTGGCTGTCTTTTTGCTGTGTCTTTTTTATCTCTCTCAGAGCTTTTTTATAAGGACACTAATGTCATTCATTATGGTATGGTCTTCATTAGGTAATCACTTCTCAAAGGCCCTACTTCCAATACCCTCACATTGGAGGTGAGGTTTCAATTTAAGAATTTTGTTGAAACACACACATTCAGTGTTGGGAGCCATTGAAACTGGAAATTGAACAATGCATGCAGGGCTGCTGCATGGCTGGGGCAAGATCACAGCTGAGGACACCTGGCTCCAACTCCAATTAACTAAGTAAAGACTGTAGCTGCAGGCATTTCATCCCTGTACTGAAATGCAACATGGAGATCTTCTCCTAAAACACTTCTCCTTGTTAACCTAATTTGTTACTTGCAAAGTCCTTGAACCACTTCCAAGTTCTGTTCAGTTTACCTCAAATAAGAATTAGGTAAGAGGACCATTTGGCTTTGATAACGTGTGGTAGCGCACAGAAGCAAAGTGGACTGGAAGGACCCCACTTTAAAAAGCAGTGTGAGGGAGCACTGTTTGTATGGTGTAGCAGGCCCGGCATGCACAATTTTTTACATTTCTTGGATCTATTTGAGAATTTACATAGTAATGACAAAGGAAGCAGTGTCATTTGAAGGTTACAGGTCAGGGTCATCAGAAGGGCCTACAGGACAAACTTACCCATAATAGATTCTTGTTTCAAATGTTCTATAGCTAAGGCAGATAGCCCCTGGGGGAGCCACAGCTATCAAAACAACAGCTCCATCAAATTTCACAAGTGGTTGTTTGATTTACAGTTTCCTTTTCTGAAAAAGTACAGGGGCTGAAATCAGGATTTCCACCACTTTATACGGGTCTAGAGGAAGGCCAGCCATACTAATCAGAGCCTACTGGGTTTTGGGGATTTCAGGAATATCAGCAAGGTTCTCCCTGGTCTTCACTGTTGGTCTGACAATCAGAAAGAGAATAATGCTTAAAAGATACTGTAAATGAATACTTTTCTCTTGCCCTGATTCTATTAATATATTGAAATTCTGTTTTCCAAGGTGATGATGGTACTAGGATCTAGGAGCTTTGGGAGATGATTAGGTCAAGAGGCAGCCCTGTCACACATGGGCCCTTAAAGTAAAATCTGAGAGAAGACTTCTGCCTCTTCTGCCATCTGAATATACAATAAGAATACAGTCAGCCATCTACAAAACAGGAAGTGAGCCATCATCACATACTGAAACTGCCATATCTTTTTCTTAAATTTCCCAACTCCAACACTGTTAGAAACAAATATTCACATTTTGAAAACTATCCAGTGTATGGAATTTCATTATAGCAGCCACAACAAACTAAGACAAAAATTGATGCTGAGAGAAGATGTACTGCTATGTAACATAGAGGTTCCCAACCACTGACCATGGACCATGGACTATTAGAAACTGTCAGGAGATAGGACAAGGTGGAGTAAGTAAATATTCATGTGTATTTATGGTAGCTCTCCATCACTCACATTACCACTAACAACTTCAGAAACATGGCAGCATTAGATTTTCATAGGGCCAAAACCCTAATATAAACTTTACATATTAAAGTCTAGAGCGGGCTTCTTCTAAGACTCTAATGCCTGATTATCTAAAGTGGAGCTGGGGTAGTGATACTAGCCCTGGTTATTAGTTACAAATACAGATTATTGTCAGCAGAGAGATTTGCACAAAGGCTACAGTCAATTAATTTCTTGCAGACTCTTATCAAAAACCTATCAATGAGTGGCAAGAGACAATTAAACTGAACCTTGTGGCAGAATTTGTAATGACAAATGAGTTGATATCATTTGTATGGCTCCATCAGTGGCAGTCCTTGCTTGTACTTATTGTGCTCAATATGCTAAAAATACAACCTAAGTCCTCATCTCTTCTGAAACAAGATATCCTGTAAATGCTTCACTCCAGCAATTTCAGTTTCCTTTGGGATATAAAATCTAGTGCTTAATGCTTTCAGTGTTCAACAGATGCTATGCAAAATGAAAACTATGTAAACAAAATTTCATCTCTCTTGTGCAGTTTTCCTTATTTAGGAGGAAGAATTTCACCATACATTTTAAGTTTCCATTATTTCTTTCCTCCCATTTGGGAATAAGAAATTTCTTTTACCTGATACATTGTAGGAATGTCTGTCTCACCGGACACATACTCTGGAATTTGAGTTTGTGCAAACAGTCCTAGTAGATATACAATATTTAACAAAAATTGGAAAGATATTGAGAATTTTCTTTGTAATGATAACCAGTGCATAACATTGCTTCTTAGCATCATGGCTGATACCACCTAGACAGCAAAGAACAGCACTTCCTGTTAGAACTGTGGACTTGGGGCCTTAGATCTAGAGATCCTCAGGCCCAGGTACAAAATTACTGATTGAATAAGATGGATTTGAGGAAAAGTGCTGCCACAGGGCCATCTTCCCAAGATGTGAAAAAGGGATTATCCAAACCTCTGAGACAGGTCTGCCAGAACCTGGGGAAATTAACCCCCTCCTCACATTTTGCAGCATAGTCACTCACAAGTGCCTGAAAGGCAGAACACTGAGTCAAAGACATTTATTCTCAGGGTATAAGGCTTAGTGTTGCTGCTTTGTTGAGTTTCAGACTCTCTTGGGATCTGTGACTTTTTTTGTTCTTCTATCTTCTCCCTATTGGAATGAGACTATCTCTTCTGTCTATTCCACTATCATATATTGGAAATACAGAATTTGTTTATATCAGTTTCAGAGCTGGAGAATAATGTGTCATGGAATAAATTTTACCTGGATTCTTACCCCTATCTGATTCCAGAATTTTAATAAGGATTTAGACTTGGGTTTTGGAATTGATGACATATGAGGTGGGCATTGTGTTTGGGAAGCCATAGGAGAAATAATGTAGATTGAACACACCCCTCCAAACATTCATACGCTGAAGCCTTATGATGCTGTCATGGAGTTTAGAAGCAGAGTCACTGGGAGGTTACCAGATTTATAGGGTAAAATCCTTTTGATTGGGGTAAGTACTACGTATAAAGAAAAAGCAACAAGAAATTAAATATTGCTGAATAGAGGAGTCAGAGAAAACTAAGTACAAACAGCTAAATGGAAGAAAAGGAAGTACATATATCCTAATGCCTAATAAGAGACTTGTTTCAATTTGAAATAGGAGACATGTAGATCAAACAAAACATAGGCATAATACTTCAGAAAATGAAAATTCAGTCCAGAAGACTGCCTACAGGCCCTCCAGTTGTGTGCAGCACAGAAACCACCATTCTATAAATTTAGTTCCCAAAAGGCTGATGGACTGTAATATTACGGCAAACTTGAGACACACCTGATAGATGTGGGATAAATGGAATCTCAGCAGTTTTGTCTTTCTCTAAATGGAGGACATTGCAACCTAGCAGCAAATTTTATGGTCACACACAGTGATATGTGACTGAGTATCTGCTATCTCCTTGATGGACCACCAGTTACTTTTTGTTTGCTTTTGTTGTTTTTTGTCATGTGTGGTAGCAGATAACTGAAACCTCTAACAGCAATGTTAGGGTCTGAAATGGTGGTGAAGGTAATGAGTGGGATAGTAGCACTCCCTCCACACTGCTGTCACCAGTGTAAGAGAGGAGAGAGACACAGGATCTGAGGAACACTGAGCTGCCCGCATGACAATGACCGGAGCAGTGAAAGCAGCACAACCCCCTACTTGGCGTGCAGAGGAGAGAAAGGGTAGGAGACAAACATGTCAACAGAGGAGGCTATGAAAGGGCTAGAGGGGGCCACCTGAATGCAGGATTGGGAGCAGGCTCTGGCTGTCTTTGTCCAAGAGCACAACAGTGAATGGGTGAGTGACATTGACATATACAGGGTAAGGACATTTTGGTGGACCACAAAGGACAAACAAAAGACGGCTGGCTGAAGACTCTGGTAGCAGCACCAAAGTCCAAAAACCAAGATCAATCCTGCACACAGCAATAATCCTCCTTTTGGCAGGGATATACAACATAGATTTGGGCCTTGTCTTGGATGCCACAATAGGACTATGGACACCAGAGGGATTTCATTTTTTTGTTGTTGTTTTGGTTTTCCTTTTCCTGCATGTTTGTTTAGGTTTTTACTTTTATTATTTGTTTCATTTTGTCAATATTTTTTCCCTCTTTTCTCATAACTGTCCTTCTTGAATTTTAAAAAAATATTTTCATGTAGTAAAAATTGTTTCTAGCCTTTCTGGTTTATTTCAACATACTTTTGTTTTCTCTTTGTTTCTCTTCTGTCCTCTTCTCAGTTTCCCAAATACTAGGATCACGTTTTGCCATTCAGTCTTGCTTCTACCATGTTGTTCTTCTTTTACCTCTATTTTATCCTCCATCACTCTTAAATCTCCCAATAGGGTAAAGTCACTCTGTTAAGGGAAAAACACTGCTTTATGTTGGAACTTGTTCTATATCTGTATATCTTGCTTTATGGTTAAAGTAACCAAATTAATAGTTATCCCAGTTTGTCAGTACAGGGCTGTGTTTGACGCTACAGCAATTGCTAATTGTATTACTTTAGCCAGGATGTCATATTTATTGTAATCAGTTGTTCTCCTGTATGTGATAACACTGTGATTGTCTGGAGTCATAATTGTTATCATAGTCTAGTATCAAAGGACTGCATGCTTGATAGCAACTTCTCATACATAAAAAATAGTGGATAGCAAGTGGATAGCAACTTCCCATCCATAAAAAATTGAAAAGGTGGATCTTGGAACAGACAAAATGTCAAAAATCCACCATACCTAGAGGCCCTCTCTGAGGAATAGTCTTCCAAAGGAAATCTCAGTACAAGTGATACAACTACCTAACATGAACAATTTATAAGCATAAACACAGAAAACAATTAAAATAAAAATAGAAAATGACAAGACACAGAAGCAAAATGCAATCCCAGACTTCTAGCCCACCCAGGAAAAGTCCAGCGGACAAGAATTTAGAGGAACTGAGAAACCAGCCAAACCAGCAGCAGAAATAAAAATACCAGATTAATAAGACTATACAGAAAATCAGAGAAAAAATAATCTATCAGGTAAAAAAATGACCATCACAATGAAGGATGAACTCAGTGAATCTAGCGTAAACACAAATTAAAAAACAGGAAAATAGTGGAAATCATGAATGTCAAACTTGGAAATAAATAGTATCTATGAAACAAACTCAAGCAAATATTCAGGAGATTGAAAATTTTATTGAAAGTATATGCAGAATAATGAACCCATGTGAGGACAGAATGATCAGATTTAGAAGAGAGGATTGCTGGTAGCAATAAAAAAAAATAAAAAAAAAGATTTCCTAAAAAAGCAAAAGGTCATGAAAAGTCAGTTGAATAGCTGTAAGATGATGCAAAGAAAATTGATCAGAGTCAGTAAAAAAGCAGGAGACCAGTAAAATGATATAAAAAACATGTTCAGAGAATAAATAGCAGAAAACGTCTCATGCATGGGAAAAGAATTCAACATACAGCCAAGTGAGTAATATAGAACTCCAAATAACCATTACCAAAATAATTCAACACCAAGGCATATAATAATCAAGATTCCAGGAATTCAACATAAGAACAGAATATTAAACTATGCTAGAGAAGTGAAGCAAATAGCCTACAAAGAAAAGTCCATTTGAATCACAGTGGACTTCTCAGCACAAATCCATAAGTCAAGGAAAGATTGAGATGAAGTATTTCAAGACCTAAAGGAAAACAACTTTCAACATAGATTGATACATCTCATAAAACTACCTTCTGAAATCAAAAGAGAAATAAGATACTTCCATGACAAATGAAGGAATGCATGACAACCAAATAAGCAGTCTAGAACAGGGCACTAATTAGAATTTTTTTTCCCTTTTCATGTGTCTTTTGATTGTTTTTGCATATTTGTAAAATATGTTTTAGATTCAGTGTGGGATCAAAGGTGTGCCTCTTATGTTAACTATCCCCTGTTACCCATGTCCAAACTTTGAAACATCTCCATTCAAATGTTCCCTTTCTCTAAACCACTCAGGAAGTGCACCCCAAGGCACAGGCAGAGTCCTGTGCTTCGCTGCTACACCTCACCCCATTCTAATGTGCTCATTATGTTGAAAGCACTTAGTATAAAGCTATGGACATGCAGGCTGACTGGAAAGAGAAGAATATCTGTGGACCCTAAAACCTTCATATCCTATAAGAAATGTGAGCTTGGCAATAGTTCTCATGTCCATTACCTATAAAAATTGCCTCAAATTAGAAAACTTACAAAAGAAGGGATGGCGGATGCCTCTCCTTGCTCACTAGGAAACTACCAGGAACCTTCATCATAAACACTTTACAATGTTAAGGCAGTCTCCCAAAAATGTGACCAGTCCATGGGGAAGGTCTTTTCTATTTTTATTATCTTGTCATTGAGTCTTGAAGGTTATTTGCAGTCACTTTCCCTTATAATTACCAGGTCCTACTAAAAGCGGCTGGTCTTTTTACTGTTTCCTGCTATAGCCGAGACTTTGGCTATTTTTTTTGTTGAATGAATGTCTGATGAGTATAGATTTTTTTCCTGTGAAGTGAAAATATTGACTTATATATTCACATCTAAAGTATTTGCTAAGCATGTGCCAAAGGATGTTCTAAACTTTCCACCACTTTGTTCTAGTGCAATGTCTAAACTGATGATCTCTTCCCATGACTGAAAGTTCTGTGTGCTGAGCATGGCACTAGCCCTGGATGAGTGCCCTGGGCAAATCAGGATCTCCTTTGTAGACATGATTTATCACTATAACCAGGCATGACAGTGTACTCTGGGAAGCTGAAACGAGAGGGTCAGAAATTTGGCCAATTTAGCAAGACCTTGTCTCAGAATTAAAAGTAATAAAGGTCTGGGGATGTAGCTTAGCGTGATGGGCTTGTATTCCAATTCTAACACCTATGAAAAACCCAAAAAATGTGTCATTGCTTTTAAGACAGAAAAGGGAGCCAATGTGTGTATAAAAGAGAAGTAGAATTACAAATCACTGGAGAAATAATCATATACTTAATGCTGTTGTAATATATGTACACATATTAATACTATACCTTTACCTCATCACATAAATAAAACTATTTCCACATATTAAATTTCTAAATGTGAAAGGAAAAATTTTTAAATTTTCAATAAGAAATGTAAATAAATATATTCAAATCCTTAAAACGGAAGAAATTACTTAAGACTTTAAAAAGCACAAATTATCAGAGAGAAAATGGACAAGTTCAACTACATTTAAATTAAAAATGTACTCAAAATGAATAAATAAGTCCACTAACAAGCTTCATTTTGGTAGAAATTATAATACCTACTAAGAAGAAGAAATGAACATTTAGGATTTATAAGGAAATTTTATAACAAAATAAGTTACCTATATACACAAAAGAATAAAAAGAATACAAAAAATTTCAAGCTCACTACCAAATAGCACAAAACAAAATTGAAAATTACAGCTAATCAAACATCATATTCACAAAAAAAAATTCAAATATTAGGGACTATTTAGATTAGCTGATACTGACAAATGAAGTGTGTGCGTTTCAGAATTGTACTAAGTTCCAGTCCTGACTTTACCATTTGCAAGCTGGATGTCCTTGGACAAATTCATTTTCCTGGTGCCTCCATATCTTTAATGGAAGATAATAATAAATAAAGACATCTACATTTTTAAGGCTGATGTAAAACAATGTAAGTGGATGTGTATAAAATAATTAGCACAATGTCTGGTACATAAGAACATCATAAATGCTACCTTGTGAGAGTGTAATTTGATGCAACCACAGTAGAGGCCATTTCACCAACAACCAAATAATCAAATGAAAATGCAAAACTAAAAATACAGCATTAGTCCCTAGATAAAGGTTCTACCAATTTTATTATGTTGTCACTTGTAACTGAATTTAATGAGAAAGCCTTTGACATTTCTGGTGTTTTGACATTCTAGTCATTACTTACCATTACTTAATGGGTCAAACTAGCCATTGACCCATCAATATTGAGAGTTAACATGAAGTTGACTGAGTAGTGCTTGTGGAGTGATTACAAATTAAACACAGAAAATAATCTTTTCAAAATAAAGCACATGTGTCCCTATTGTACTACCCATCTGAGCAGTACAAATGATTAGCATATCTAGTTTCTATTTCTGGCTCTGTTCTCAAATTTGCATAGTCTTAGAGAAGTCATTTCACTTCTCTGAGCCTTCGCTTCCCTTCCATTAAATGATGTGGCTTCTGAAATCATTTCCAATTTAACTCTGAGTGTGTGGAGGACGAAGGAATGCCAGGCCTTTCCAGCAGAGTTGAGAAGAAGCTGTTGTCATCATCAAAATTAACTCCTCAACTGACTTTTCTACAGGTTCCATAAAATGCCCAGAGATGTGGGAACATGCCTAAAAGCTCTAGAAGACTCATGCTCTTAAGTGTGTTTCCGTTTTTTCCCAATGTGGAAACCATCATTAATGGCAAATTCCATTATTTAATAGGAATTAAACAAGAACTTGCACTGTATGATGAAGAAAAGGAAATTCAAAGTCTGCTACCTGGGAGAACAACTGGAGACACGGCCCAAATGTCTTTTTAACACAACTCTGTAAAAGAGAAGATAATTGTGGAGAAATTCAGTAGGTTTTTTAATTCTGGTTAGATCTGAGTATGATGATGAAATGGCAGACTCAGAAAACACAGATACATAAAACTGTGTAGTCTGTGACTATGATTTGTTTGACATCAAGCATCATTTGTATGGGATCAATCACAGATATTCCCACAAAACATTTTCTATTTAGAAGCTTATGCAGAAAAGAGAGAGGGAACTATCAAAAATGGCATCCTCCAATGGATTAAGTATAGACTGCTTCATTTGTAATATGAATTTCTATTTATTAAAAGTTTATTAGTTAATATTTCATCTACTAAAAATAGCTTTGTTAAATCCTAAGCTTAAAATAAACATTGCTGAGAAAGGAAAAAAGTGATTCATGTCTCTGATATATTAATGATAACAGTGTAAGGAGGCTCAGATATACTGACCTGTAGTTTCCCAATCAAAACTTCCATAGTCATGACCATACTGGGAACATGCTTTGCTGTGGCCCAGTGTTGTATTGGTGTTGCTGAAGCCAGGAAAAACTTAATGAAAAGAAAATTAGGAACCTGTACATCATAAGAGACTGTGTCACTGTTCCAGAATTCATTTCTGCATCTATCTGCAGATCTTAGTACAGAGTTACTCAAGAAATCACTGTTCATCACAGAACACTGGTCCTCTACCTTATCCAATTTTATCAACTGGTGAGGAGGAGATGGGAAATTTAGGTGCAGTTATACAGAAACATGGCAACTCAGCCTCCCAAGAAATGTAATGTGAAAGGATCCAACCTGTTCTCCATTTCTTTCACATTGATTATTGGAAAATAAACCTTTACATACAGGCTTCTATTGTCAGTTATTGTTCAATCAGTGTTTGAATACTAATATCTATCAAGAATAAAAAGTGAAGTAAATTGATCATAAGTAACCAAATATTTTGTTATTACAGTTATTTTCCTATGTATTACTAACATAAGATTTTCTTTCAAAGATTCTTTTTAAGATTCTACTTTGTATGAGACACTGCGCTAGTGAGCAAAATAGACATGGTTCCTACCTTCACACAGATTAGTGTAAAAGGAAAATTTAGAGTAAAAGGTTCAGGGAAAGCCTATCCATCTCTGAAACCAGAGGGATATATGGCACATTTCTCTAGCACAAAATGAAATTTTAATATGTATTCCAAGTTTCCTTTTGTAAAGATATCATGTTCTGAATAAAATTGTCTTTCTTGACAAAAGAGAATCAGTGAATTCATTTTCAGTAAAGAAAACTTTTTCATAATACTTAAAGAAATAACATTAAGACTCAAAAGATGAACCATAATATATATTTTATTAAATCAAGAATCCAACATATTGGGCATATCAAATGGAACTAACAAGTTTATAAAGGATTCTTCCTGAAAGCAAATGAGTTCCCTTTTTCTTTGCATCATAAACATCTCTGTATACCTAATGAAAAGATGGGGGAAAAGAAGAAAATTCCACATCATTATGGAAAAGACAACTATGTCTTTCAGCTCAAAGCAATTTTGGCTTCAGAGAGTGCAGAGAATACCAATGACATCTTGATGCGCTCAGTCATATAGAATTAAGTAGTATCAGTTGCTAGATTTTTCTGTCTTCTAAAATTCCTCTCTGAGGCTCCTTATACCATTACAAAGCAATTCTCCTTATTAATTATTGCTCTATAATAGCATGTTGTTCTCACAAATTTAATTCATCCTAAGGCCAAACTATAGGCTAAACATATTTTCTCTAATAAGTGTCATTTTACAACATTGTGAATAAATATATTTTATGCTTTGAACTACATTATTACTTCAATATAGTGAAATAATTTTTAAATTCATTTTTTTCCTCTGGAAATGATATATTTCAAAGGAATTTTGCAAAGCTTGTCTTTCTTATTTGACAGCATAAAGATCAAAATAAAATGGCATTTGTCATTCACATAATGCAGCTAAAGAAAGTGAAAATTGAGAAAATCATAACTGGCTCTCAAAATTACAGGGAAAATGAAACTAACATAACATCTCTAGAGAAATGTTTCATCCATGCTAAATTACTTTAGTTTGCTACTGTTGACTTAAGGGTTACTAAAGAATAACATAATAAAAATTATTTATCTTATTGACTTACCAAATTAACATAACTAATAAAATAGCCTTTTTAACACTGATATCCCTGTAGAAATTGTGAACCTATGAATTCTAATAGTCACATTTGTATTTCAAGATACTTTAAAATTATTTTTATAAATATACTTAAAATATTATTTTAAATAATTAAAGCATGCACAGTTACACAAGGAATATATGTTTAAAGGAGTGAAAACTTTACCCTAGAAAAAAACCTAGAGAAAAAAATCATGTATATCTTTGTAGTGTTTAAATTGTTGACCTAAATAAACATGTAATCCCTACAAAGCCCCAAGTGGTATATGTTGTTACTATTCCCCTTACAGAAGGGAAAGATGACATCTGAGGAAACTGGTTACTTTGGTCAAAGTCATATTGTTGGTAAATGGCAGTTGTGGACTCCAGATCTCTCTGATTGCTGGAGTCTTGTTCTTAATACCTTCCTTGACTCTTTTTGGAGATCTGTTCATGCCAAATTCATTCATAATAACTTCTCTGTCTCCAAAAATCTTTTATAAATCGTCTCTATTTTGTACATAGTCCGAAACCATTATTGCTATTGTATTATAAGGAAAAGAAAAAGATTAGCGCCATATGTTAGCTATGAAATTTGTTTGTCTAGCCAGGAGATTGTTTTACGTAGAAATTCCTGTAATCAGTCGCCTTCCCCATTACCTTGCCCCCTGATGCATCTTTTCAAACTAAACATCTCTAAAAAGCACTAATATGCATCAAATTATGTCTCCAAATGAGAATTCTGTGTGGAAACAAGAACACAGAGAGGACAGCCATGTGAACAGAGGCAGAAATCAGAGCTATACTGCAACAAAGCAAAGAACACATAAGGCCCCCAGAAATGACAAGACAGGTAAGGACCTTGCCCTAGGAGATTTACAGAATGTGTGCTTCCTACCCTGACCCCAACAATTTAAGACCCACAGCCTCCAGAACCGTAAGAAAATGAGTCTCTGTGGGGTTTTATTTTGTTTTGTTTAGATCATTGAGTGTTTGTTGATGTGTGATAGGCCTAGGAGTTAATGCCAAGTCTAGGGAAGAAAATTACAAGAACAATGTGTAACTATGTATATCTTTACTTTTCATCAGTTACTTCTTAGTAGCATACACTTGAGGTGAGTTTTAGCTCTCAGAGTATGAGAATAGGATTAATAATACATATTTTTTTCTATGTAATCCAACACCATTTGAAGAAAATCTTTATAGATGTGAAGGAATTAAGGGAAATTTAAAACCTTATTATATGTGCTCACAAATTATCCACAAAGCAATAAGAAAAAGAGAGAATGTGCATGTTTGCAGTGTGGTAACTGCATTACTCCTTGCTCTCATCCTCTCAACATTTTCAGCAATTTCAGCCCTGATTCATCTGTGCTAAATTATACCCTATCAAAACATTGGGTTATTCTGTCACTGGAGATATAATTTTATCAAATTACTATGATCCAAGTGCAAAGCTCTCCAGAAACTCCTGTCCCATTGAGATCAATCTATCACAGGGAGAGCTATGTTTAGAGTTAAGCATTCAGATACTTATACTGCTTGTTACAGCTTGCGTCTAGGTGTCCCCCAAAGCCTCAAGAGCTCATGGGTGGGGCACTTTGGAGCTGGCCGGATCTAGGGTGTATGATACTGAAGTTAAGGGTGTGTGGTCCTAACTTAAACCGCTGAGATGAGCATAGTCCTGGATGTGAATACCGGAAGCCCCATGCTGGGTGTGGGTGGCCCCAATCCATAGGCATACAGTCTGGATGGAATGAAAAGGGCCTGAGGGAAAGCAGGCTGCTGCCACTGCTCCTTGTCGTGTGCTGTCTCCTGCCTGCCTGCTGTGGGTTGGAACCAACCATGAACTGAAACCTCCACAAACTGAGCCTAAATAAACCTTTTCTTCTTTAACTTTGGGTGTCAGATATTTTATCCCAGCAACAAAAAAGGTAACTAAGACACCATTGATGCAAATTCCCCACTCTTGTAGTCTCAGTGAGGACAGAATTTAGTACTAGCAATGGAGGGAATTTATATAGAATAATTATTTGGAGGCTCACTTATATTTCATATTTTAAAATTTTTGTGTATATTATTTTATTGAATTAAACAGGACAATATTATCATTAGCACCTTTGTGCTAAGTGACTTGCTTGAGATACCAACATTTGTTAATACCAGATTGAGAAGTAGATATCAGAAATTCTGAATCCCACTCTAATCTTTCTGTTATTGAGTTGAGACGTGTATATTCATTCACTTTGTAAAACTTCTCAGGAGATACAATATTTCACAGATATCACACATTCTAAAATATTTTATTTTAATGAGACAAGGAAAAAAGAGTCTTGTTGCATATTTTTTAAGCTGCAACTCTGTACTTCTTCACACCATTCTTGAAGCCTAGTGTATTGGTAGTTAAGACAGTATTTAAATCCTTTTCTATCACTCACCAGCTCAATGTACTAGAACGAGTTGCTAGGAATCTTAAAACCAAGGATTGCTGGAAAGGTTAAATATGCTCCTGTGTATGAAACGTGTAGCTCAAGTTTTATTATCTCATGAGCACTCAGTGAGACAGGGATTAGTGTTGTGTTTCATTCAGCATCCTGCACTCCCAGATCTGCAGCCAGCCTCTGAGAAACAGCTAAAAAAATCAGAAGCCAGTCACAGAGGGGATGTACTTGACCAAGATTACACTGACCTGGTGGAGAACCTCTCAGGACCCCCTCTCCAGTGCTTATGTTTTTTCCTCTACTCTGCAGGCCTCTTTAAAACAAATAACTATGCTATAAATTTTTAAAAGATTGTGATAAAAGTTTGTGTAGCATAAAGTCAACTCTTCTTTGACTCCAATAAAAGAATAAAATCATTTTACTCTTCTAATTTCAGTTTTTCTCATATCATCCCATACTTGAAGCATCATCTTTGAAGAAAGATCATAAAGAATGTCATTTTATTCAGTTTGGGGCTTCCTTTGATAAATATGTATTAGCTTTATAAGAAGTGTCTCATTTCCTGGTAAGGAAGTTCAGATGTGAAAAAAATTGACATGAAATAATCTACAACATTGATACATGCTCCTTTAAGACTCTGCCAGTTCTTTGCATTAAGGAATGCACAGTGTATAAGGATAGAACATCTAGCATTTATATTTCTGAGTCACATATGCATAATGTTCAACACTGTATGAGGTTACTAACATTAGAGTTAATGTTACCTGGAAAAACTCTGAACAAAGTTCTTAGAAAAGTTGAATGAGGATGTCTCCCTTTGGGCAGCTCCCAGCCAACACTTGACAACCCTTGTACTCAGCTACTCCCAAAAAGTATGTCCTCACTTACAGAGGAACAGAAGTCTTGCTGAACTGTAGAAAGGCACTTCCAAACTTGAAGTAGAGCAGATTTTCTTCCTGTCTTCTGTTTCTGTGAAAGGAAAATCAGTTCCTTATTCTGAAGTAGTTAACATGTTAGTTTCCAGGAAGATTCTGCATACTACTAAATACATCCAAGTGTATTTAATCTCTTGTGTGATCTGTGTGTGGACTAACAATTTTACATAAACATAAAATTTTCAAAAATATTTAATAAACATGATTCATGTGTAATGTCTCAGATACATAACATGCTTTAACTTGAAGAGAGCTTTGCTCAATGCTTATGGTGCTTATTAGGAACAGGAAGATAAAATAGTCTGGAGGACAAGAAAGGGAGCTATTAAAATATGCAAAATATAAAGAGATCCAATAAAGAGGGAAGGAAATAATCAGAGCCAAATAACCATAGTCATGATCCTTTTAATGATGCTTTCATTTAGAATAGACATTGATTCATTCAAAGACATTTATTGAATGTCTGTTATATCTACAACACTGAGTTAGGCACTATAATAGGTAAGTCATGTTTTTCACCTTAGTGAGCTTGCAGTCCGGAAGACTGCACATCATGAATACATAAAATAGATATTATGTTAATAAGAACCAGAGGTGATCTTTGAACTTAAATTAGAGACCAAATTTTAACTCTGGAAATGAAGAAGTTATGCAAGCACAGTGATATAAGGTGGGGGGACCCTGACACGCTTTAAGTTAAAAAATTTGAATTTGAACAAGTAAAGAAAGTAATGTTGATCTAGCTAAGTAGTAGACCTAAAAGGGATTAGAAAAACTGGCTTAAAGAAGAACTGGGGACAGATCAAGGAACATCTTAATGTCAGTCTGATTTTATCTAGAGGGCAAGATGAGATGTCAAAGTTATTTAATCAAGGAGATAATGTAATTGAAGATGTGTGTGGGATGATTTTTCCAGGATGTATGGTGTAAGATAAACAGTAAGTACAAGACATTAACAGAAGTGAAACCTTTGAGGCTCATTGGTCTCACCAACTGAAGGTGGTAGTAAAAATCAGAGTCAGCTGATGTGCATTACGGTTCTTGAGGATTTGAAAACCAAGAGCATCTGTGAGGCAGAGGTGGGGAACATAGGCAAATGCAGAAAGAGTCAAGGATGATCTTTCCAATCTATGTCTGCATAAAGGGAAGAATGTTGGGGCCATGGACAGAGAGAATGACTCAAGCTTGGCAACAAGCTGCTGGATCCTCATGTCAGATGTGATGATCTGTAGGAAGTCTAGGTAGAAACATTGATAATAGGGGTAGAAATATGTCTCTGGAGCTCGTTTGATCAACCGTGACTCAGAAGTTAACTATAAAAGGAGACAAAAGAAGTAATAAGAGACTAGATTGCTGTAGAAGAGATGAGAAAGAAGAGGAAGTATTAAAGACAGGTCACATTGTATTTATTTCTTAGGGATCCCATAAATATTACCATGTACTAGCTGACATAAAACAACTCAGATTTAGTCTCTCACAGTCATGGAGACTATAGTCTGAAGTCAAGATGCCAGGATACCATGTTTCCTCTAAAATTTCTAGGGAAAATTCACCTTCCCTAATTAAGCCAACTGAAATAAGCCAGAGACAAAAATAGTATGATTGTATGTGTATGTGGAATATAAAATATGCTGATTCTTAGAAGGAGTAGAGTGGTGGTTGCCAAGGGCTGGGACATGGGGGTAAAGCTCTATAAACTTAAAGGTCCTGATAATAGTAAGGTTATATAATATTTTAATACTCTAGGTGTGTACAAAACTTATATCTCAAATAGAAGATAAGCTTTCATCTCACACATTGGACAGTTTTTAAATACTGAATAAATACTTAAGGATGCACATCATAATATGAGTTATTTTTAAAAATTGCAATAAAAGTGGAAATAAAAAGCAAGATGATAACCTCCAAATGCATCATTTAGAACATTTCTTCAAAAATGTTTTATTTCCAAAAATCAGAATAAAAATTAACCTTTAAAATTAAATGACAATAACAGTGAAAATCAAAACTTGAAGAATGCACTTAAAGTAACAAAGGAAAATAACACGTTAAATACTAGAATATAAATATAATTGGAAAACTAAGTAGAATATAAATAACAAAATTTTTAAAGTATAAGTCAGGAAATAATAAAAGTAAAAAATCATTGTATTCTCCCCATCCATCTTCTTTTCAGGAACACTGAAATATAAAGAAAAAGAACTGAGTCCAACAAAAAAAAGCGGGATTTCTTTGCAGGAGCACAGAATTTCTGAAGACAGTTCAGTGTGATCTGGGAGAAGAAACATTAGACATCTGGACTGAACAGCATAATTAAATGCTTGTCTAATCAGGATGGTATTCCATATCAGACTTCCTTAAAGTAACTGTATTTCCAAAATGTAAAACTATCGAGAGAAATGGGAAATTAAAGTAACCTGCAGAACATACATAAAATGTAACATATATGAAAAAAATGAGATTTATATTAGATTTTTACACTTTTTAGAACTTATGAAGAGTTGCCAGGATTCTTTTTTTTTTTAAGAAAAAAATGATAAAAACAATGATGCAAGATTTCAAAACAAGGTAGTAGGAGAATAACAGTGATTAATGATGGATGGGAACCCAGACAAAGCCAGAACAGACAATCTGCAGTGAGAGAGCAGCTTTACTGGGTGGTGGGGGGTGAACTGCCCTGTGGACCACGACAGCCGCCCTTGGCTTGGGGAAAAGGTTTTTAAGGGTTGTCGGGGGGGGGGGGGGCTCTGCAGGTGAGCTAGGTGTGAGCAGCAGAGTGCGACATGGTCGTCATCAGGGACCTTCCTGGGCAGGGTTGACTTTTGCGGTTGGAACAGTTCTGGGAAGTTCCTTTTCTTGCAATCCAAGCATGAACAGGCTCTGGGGGCAGGCTGACCCTTCAGTTAATACGTTGCGTATTGCTATTACGCTCTATGTTCTGTCTTACACAACTGAAAAAAGACACAGTAGACCCAAGACTTTCTAATATTGAAACTCATTATCTCTTGAGGCAGGCATATGTGCTAATGGAGCTTACAATTGCCGGTAGGCAACGGGAAATAAAAAATTAAAGCTAGGTTCCAACTCTGATGTAAATAAAGTGTGTAAGACTTCAGTACAATTGCACAATCCCAAAGAATCTAGCAAACCAGAAATCAGCAAATCAAAATATGTGAAGATAAACTGTCAGACACACATTTTCTAAAAGTGATACATTTTAATCTGAAAAAGAATTTTAGTTCTGTATTTAAACTACCTAACCCTATATGAATGTTATCCAAATACACTCTGTTCCATAGTCTGCCACCTTACTTTCTATACACTTCTAAAGTCAATTAACTGGGAGTGTATTAATTATCTGTTAAACTCTTACTCATCCACTAGACTGGTTCCAGAATCAATTAGTAACTCATAATTGTCCTTACGAGTCTGCTTTGTCCTAGACTAAGAACTCTAGGCAGGAGAAATAGTGTTATTGGTGCCCACCCTCTGCCAAGTCCTAATGAACAGGCTCTGGGGGCAGGTAGGCACTCGAGTGCCATGGTAGGCACTCGAGTTTGTTAAAGAGAAGAAGAAGAGGAGGAGGAGGAGGAAGAAGAAGAAGGGGAGGAAGAAGAAAAGAAAATGAAAGAGAAAAAGAGGGAGATAAGAAAGGTGAAAGAAGTAACTAGGAACAGGACGGCAGTTAGGACTAGTGACATATAATGTAGTAGAATAAAAAAAAAGAAGTAATTTCTGCCGGAGTCCAGCTGCGGCAGGGCTAGGGTTTCCCAAAGGTGGACAGGGAGTCGGCGAGTGAGAGACAGAAGACACTGCACACCAGTCTGTGAGTGAATCTGAATCCGCTTTATTTTTTAGAAGCTGGAATATATATTTGCTAACCTTGGCAGCAACCCCCAGCCCCAAGTAGGAAGCGCCCCAGGCCCAGGG